>PVIY010004622.1:28533-101323 GCA_004026745.1 Myrmecophaga tridactyla | reverse complement strand
CTCTATTCGATTCCATTGGTCAATATATCTATCTTTATGCCAGTACCATGCTGTTTTGACCACTGTGGCTTCATAATATGCCTTAAAGTCGGGCAGCGTGAGACCTCCAGCTTCATTTTTTTTCCTCAAGATACTTTTAGCAATTCGGGGCACCCTGCCCTTCCAGATAAATTTGCTTATTGGTTTTTCTATTTCTGAAGAGTAAGTTGTTGGGATTTTGATTGGTATTGCATTGAATCTGTAAATCAATTTAGGTAGAATTGGCATCCTTGTTTTGTTTCCAGTCTTAGAGGGAAAGCTTATTATTGCAGGTTCCTTATATGTGATAAAACACTTTTCTCTTCATGCTTTCAGAATTCAGTTTTTATCATTGGCATTTAGCATTCTGATTAGGATGTGTCTTGGAATAGGAATGGATCTATGCTATTTGGAATACATTGTGCTTCTTGGACGTGCATATTTATGTCTTTTATAAGAGTTGGGAAATTTGGGGCCATTATTTCCTCAAATATTCTTTCTGACCCTTTTCCTTTCTCTTCTCCTTCTGGGACACCTATGATGCCTATGTTTTTATGCTTCATGCTGTCATTCAAATCCCTGAGACCCTGCTTCATTTTTGCATTCTTTTCTCCATCAGTTCTTCTGTCTGTAAGATTCCAAATTTCCTGTATTCTAGTTTATTGATTCCCTCTTCTGAAAGTTCAGATCTGTTTGTGTGTGCTCTAGTATATTTGTAATCTCCATTATTATAACTTTCATCCCCATAATTTCTGTTGTTTCTTTTTATGCTTTTAAATTCTTCATGTTCATACAGTGTCTTTTTAAAAAAAAAAAAATTAAGGTGTCATCAAAGCACTGCTTTCTCCCAGGAGTGTGGCATTCTAGGACTGGTTGCCATTAGTCCTTGGTCCTTGGCTTTTCTGTCACGTGGCAGTGCATATAGCAGTGTCTTCTTTCTCTTCTGGATTCCATTGTCTTCCAGCTTGCCATGCCTTTTCTCTGTCTGACTTTCCTTCTGCTTTTAAAGAACTCCAGTAATCTGTATTAAAAACCCAATCTGATTCAGTTGAACTACACCTTAACTGAAGTAATATCTTGGACAGATCTTATTTACAATGGCTCCATACCCACCAGAGTGTAGACCAAGACCAAGAACATTCCCAACTGGGATATACAATTCGGTGTACCACATAGGGTAAGCAGTGATGGTAGCACAATATTGTGAATATAAGTAATATTACTGAATTGTAAACTTAAATGTGGTTAAAAAGAAAATTCTTGTGCTCTATATCTGTTACTGCAATAAAAAGTTAACAAAACCACGTCATGATTGCCAGTTGGAATTTTATAGATATGTTTCACTCTCACCCTATGTGCAAATACCTACATATTCCTTCAAAGTGAGTGTTTGCCTATTATTTCAGATGTCTGGCATAGGAAATTACCCAGCTTTGTTTGATAGCTTTTTCAGGATTTTGTAATTCTCATGCTATTTCTCAACATCTTTGAGAACTAGATTAAAATGTTTTTTTCAGGCAGATAATTTTCCAACAATAATCCAGAAACACACCTTTATATCCTAAATCTCTCACAGGAGGATTTGCTTTTTCATACCATTCCTAGCTGCCCATCTTTACTTTTATTCATAGACTCAGTCTCCATGTAAATTTGTAATAGGCCTGAAAACTCCTCTGGTCTTGAAAAGGATGTGTTCTGTAGGCATATTTTGTAAATAAGTCTTTGTTTCCAGAATCTTCCCTGGTAATGTTGGTACCTTGCCTCTTTCCTCTTCTAATGAGTGAGAATTTAAAGACAGACCTCTCTCTCTCTAAGTCTGTGCAATCTGTTCTTGGTTTGAAATTAGAAAATCAAAGAACTATGATTGTAATATATTCAAATCTTTAAAAATTATGGATTAGTTTAGATTAGGAAGGTAATCTAATCTAATTAGAGGTAGCGTAAGCCAGGACCCCTTATTTAAAAGAAGAGGACTTGTGTAGTATGGCCAGAAGGAAGACAAGACTCATGGCTGAGCTCAGAGGTAGGCAATTTAGTATTGGGTTTAAGTTTAATAAATTTTAATTAAATACTCTTGAATATAGTATTTAGTTGAATATAGTAGGTAGTTCTTCAATAGTAGTCTGTACTATTTGGATCTATATTACAGTGTACCATCTAGTTCTATTTTTTATTAGGAGATTTATGATGGTCTTGAATGCAGTTCCTAAGTTAGCAACAAAAGAATTTAAAGTTAGTACCTATTAGGATAGAGTAAAGGAAATAGTAGGATAGTATTAGGATAGTAGAAGTAAATCAAGAGCAATATCTAACCTCAAAAAGTATCTTCTCTGACATGAAAAAAATGTACAAGGTGTTCTCCATTTCCTTTTAAGCCAGGACAAAAGGAAGTAAATTTGCACCATTACAAAAAAAAACAGCAGTTAGATGTAAAGCACATCTATACAGAGAAGCCTGTAGACTGAAACAGGCAGGATATTGACTTACTGGTTATCCTCCTCAAATTTTCTGGTTATTTTCCTATGGTTATGTTTCCTATGGTTGGGATTTGACATCTCTAGGCCTGAAAGGATGTACCTCCAACTCAGTGATCTTGTATGGTCTAATTGTGATTATTAGACTCAAGATAGTAGTCAGTTCAAGGCAGACTTCCTACATCATCAGTGCAACTAAGCTCTGTGCATTGAAATCATTTTTTAAAACTCCAACTAGTAATTAAGAAGTAAATGCCAAAGACTAAATTAGTCTGTTTATATTATTTTCTAGAAGCAAAAATATAAACACCTCTCTTCTCTATCCATTTTAAAGTTTAATAATCCTTTGCTCTCTTTCTCCTAAAGTACTATTTGCTTCCTTTTCTTACCAACCTAAGTTTTCCCTTTTAAAATTGAGTCATTGATCTGATCAAAGTTATTGGGAGAAAGAACAGAAATTTGTTTTTCATGACGAAATATCTAGGTGAGCCTTTATCAAAATATGTAGCCGGGCAGGCCACAGTGGCTCAGCAGGCAAGAATGCTCGCCTGCCATGCCAGACGACCCGGGTTTGATTCCCGGTGCGTGCCCATGTAAAAAAAAAAAAAGAAAAAAAGAAAAAATATATATGTAGCAGATTTCTTGAGGTCTTAATAATTCAAATTCCTAATAAAAATTCTTGGAAGCTCAGTTTTGGGGGCTTTAATATTAAAAAATGTTAGCATATTTAGTGTTCAGCTGTGTGGCAGGCGCTGTTCTAAGCTCTTTAATATATTAGCTCATTTAATCCTCACAACAACCTGTGAGACACGTACTATTGTGAAGAAACTAAGGCTAAGACAGTTTAAATAATTAGGAAGAAATGAAATGTTGACTGAAACCTTAAAAGTCTGGCCCCAGGATTCATCACATAGCCACCACACTTTACTGCCTCTCCAAAAAGGGATAAAGGCAAGAAAGGCAATATAACTTTAAGTGAAATGAAACTTCTTTTATATTGCCCAAGTGTCTCTAGCACTGATAACATCTGGAACCAAGATCTGGACATACAGGGTATAGAATTCCTGATGGATAGCCCCTCTCCCACAGTTTATTATTATTATTATTATTATTATTATTATTATTATTATTATTATTATTATTATTTATTTGCATGGGCAGGCACTGGGGATCAAACCCGGGTCTCCGGCATGGCAGGTGAGAATTCTGCCACTGAGCCACCATCACACCACCCCTTCTCCCTCAGTATTTTAAACATGTCATACCACTTCCTTCTCTACTCCATGGCCTCCACCGAGAAATCTGAACTACACAGTCTTAATCAAGCTTCTCTGCATGTGATAGATCGCCTTCCTCCTCCTGTTTTCTGAATTCTCTCTTTCTCCTCAACACTCAGGTATGCTGCGCCTCCTGGGTCTGCAGTTTCACATCCCACACAAGGATGGGAAATCCTGTGACCACTTCCTCCACCGTTCCCTCTGCTCTCCTCCCCTCTCCCCCAGGACACTCACAACACTTATGCCACGTACACTTCATGTTGCCATTCAGTTCCCCGAGACCCCACTCATACCCTTTTACTCACCTCCCCATCCATTCCCCCATGTGTAAGACCCCACATGTCCCCTCCACCAGCTCACATGAATCCCCTCCTCTGCTTCTCCAAATCTGCCCCTTCAAGTCTCCACCATGTCTCCCATTTCCTCCACTGCACACTCCCACTCCCACAAGTTCTGCCACCTGTCCTCTCAAGCTCCTGAGCCCCTCCCCACAGCTTCCCAATGTCTTTCCCACATCCTCCCTCAACCTATTGACTTGATTCTTGAAGTGATCTAGCATTCTTTTTAAGGCATCCTTAATTAGTTGCCTCAACTCCTGTATCCCATTTGAAGTGTCAGTCTGCTTCTTGAACTTGGCTACATCCCCATCCCTTTCAGGATGATGTGCATCCTTCTGCTGGTGTCTAGGCACCTGACCTCCTTGACCAGTCCATTCTGAAGGTCATCCTACCCCCCACCCAGAGTCCTCCTTTTGGTTGGCTCCACCCTCTATCTGTTCCCTGGCATTCAGCTCAACTCGCTCTAGACCTCTAGCATAGCCCCTGCCCAACTGATCAGAATCCTTTAGCTCCTGCCCCTCTAGCCCCCACCCCACCCATACAGAATCCTTCCTTGAGGAGGGTCTCTCCAGACATGACCAACCCCAACAGGACTCTCCCAGCAAGGCAGGCTCAGGTCTCAGGAGGAGGATATAAGTAGTATCAAGTTTCCCCAAGGATAAAACCCAGCAGGTTGTCTGACTTGCCTGTGGCACCTCTAGACCCTGCTTTTACCTATGTTGCCCAGCAGGCAGCCCCTGTCAGTCCACAGCTCCCCACACCCCTGGCACAAGGTGGTGTGATAACTTTAATTCTCAGCAGCCCCTGTCCCTGCCAGGGGTGTGATTGAGACAGAGTCCATGTGAAAAGCAAGCTCAGGCTTCCTCTGATTCCCAACCCCCAGAGTCCAAACTTTATGAAGGAGTCCCCTCCACCTGAGCTGGGCCCTGCTCCCCTCCTCTTGAGGAAGATATGTACCCTAGGGCACCATCCCCGTCACCTCATCTCTGAAGCCTGTCCCAATTCCATCCTTGCCTGGGTCAGCAGCCACAACCAAAAACGCCTGAGGCCTTTTCCAATGAACTGCTTAGAATACTAAAAAAAAAAAAAAAAAAAAAAAAATCCCTCTTCAGAGCCAGTCCCCAGTCTCCAAGGTTCACCAGTCAAGAGATGGAGTTCCACACCCTTCTTGGGGCATAGCCCTCCTCTAGCACTCTAAGCCCAACCAACTCCAAAGCCTCTGTTCCTTTTTTTTGTTTTTCTTCCTTTCATCAGCCCCTTCCCCTCTCTACCGGGAAAGACCCCAGGATTACCCTTCTGCTTTTTTAGGGTCTATATATGCTCAGAGCCTGACTCAGCAGTCCACATTTGTTCATTAAAACCTAAGTTAGAGCTTAGTTGTGCTTCTTTCCCTTGTTCCTAGTAGAAACTGCTTCTTTTCCCTACAGGGACTTGTGTTCAACAGCCTGCCATGCCAGTGGGGAAGGGGACACCAGCCTCCAAAGTTTGGGAGCTTTACCTACAGTCTGTGCTATAATCCTGGCCCCTCCACCTATCTCAGGCCATTGAGATAGCAGACTGTGTGCCCGGCCATGGATGTCCCCAAACAGCTGTTCCAGACAGCTCCTGGCTATCCGCTAGGTGTTCTAGAGGACTAAATAAATTCTATACCTCCCTATGCCACCATCTTGCCCCTCCCCCAATGCTTTTTTTTTTTTATTTGCATATGGGCAGGAGGCACCAGGGATCGAACTCCAGACCTCCAGCATGGCAGGTCGGAGCTCTGCCTGCTGAGCCACAGCAGCCGCCCCCCAATGCTTTTTTAACTCCATGTTTTCTAATGAGGAATCAACACTTCATCTTATTGGAACTCCCTGTACATAACACATTGCTTTTCTCTTGCAGCTTTCAGAATTCTCTCCTTGTCCCTGGCATTAAACAGTTTGACTGTTGTGTCAGGCATGATTCTCTTCACCTTTTGGGGGTTCATTGAACTTCTCAAATGTATATATTTATGTCTTTTGCTAAATTTTGGGAGGTTTTGTGCCTTTATTTCTTTGAATGTTCCTTCTGCCTTTTTCTCTTTTCTCCTTTTGAGACTTCTATAATTCATATATTGATATGTTTGATGGTATCTCACTGGTCTTTTCTAAAAAAAATTATTTTTTCTTTCTTCTCCTCAGTCTGAATCATTTTAATTGTCTTGTCTTCAGGTTAACGGATTCTTCCTTCTGCCAGGTCCAATCTGCTATTGAAACCCTGTAGGGAATTTTTCATTCCCATTATTGTGGTCTTCAACTACAGTGTTTCTGTGTGGATCTTTTTTTTAACACTTCTTTCTCTTTGTTGAGAATCTCATATTGGTCATTATTCTAGTTTGCTAGTTGCCGGAATGCAACACACAAGAAATGGATTGGCTTTTAATAAAAGGGAATTTATTTTGTTAGTTCTTCAGAGAAAAAGCAGCTAACTTTCATCTGAGGTTCTTTCTTATGTGGGAAGGCACAGGGTGGTCTCTGCTGGCCTTCTCTCCAGGCTCCTGGGTTCCAACAACTTTCCCTGGGGTGACTTCTTTCTGCATCTCCAGAGGCCTGGGCTGAGCTGCAAGTGCTGAGATGAGGATTGCTGAGCTGTTTAGGCTGTGCTATGTTGTGCTTTCTCATTTAAGCACCAGCTAATTAAGTCAAATGTCCTTCATTGCAGCAAGCACACCTCCTAGCCAACTGCATATGTAATTAGCAACAGATGAGGTTCACCTACCATTGGCTCATGTCCACAGCAGCAGAACTAAGTGCCTTCACCTGGCCAAGTTTACATCTGAATCTAACTACTGCAGTCATTAATTATTTTCCTGATATCCTTTAATTATTTCACTGTGTTTTCATTTATCTCCTTGATCATTGTTTTGGTTTATAAAAGATACTTTAATGCACTATAACAGAAGTGGGTTGGCTTTTACAATGGGGGTTTATTAATTTGCAGATTTACAATTCTAAGGCCATGAAAATGTCCCTATTAAGGAATCAAGAGGAAGATACCTTCTATAAAGAAAAGCTGCTGGTATCCCGGGTTCATCTGTCACATGGGAAAATATGGCTGGCATCTGCTGGACCTTTGCTCCCAGATTTTGTTACTTTCAATACTGGTTTCTGTGGCTTCCACTTTGTGTCCTGCGGGCCCTCTCTTGGTTTCATCTCTCTGTGTTTGTACCTTCTGTCCTCTCCTAAAGGGCTCCAGTAAAGGATTGAGACCCATCTTGAATGGACTGTGTCACCTCTTAATTGAAACAACCTAATCAAAAGGTCCCACCCATAATAGGTCTGCTCCCACCGGAATAGATTAAAGGAACATGGCCTTTTCTGGGGTACATAACAACTCTAAAATACCACAGTCATATTGAAGATCATTGTGTTTTGTTTTGTTTTCTTTTAATCTTTACTCACTATGTCCAAAGTATGTTTTTCTTCATTGATGGTTTCTGGATTTTTATCTCATTTTGAGGGATGGGCCATCATTCTTGTTTCTTTGTTCGTCCTGTAATCTTTTGTCGTTCCCTGTATATTTTAGTATTTTAAAGTGTTAACTGAAGTTTAATCCCTGAGCTTTCTGTTTCTTAAGTTTGTATCCAACAAATTTAAGAGATTTCCTGGAGTGTCAGAACCTAACAAAAAAAAAGACAACTAATGTAATAACCATCATTCACATTCTTTGAAAAGTGGCTCTGCATTGGCTGGTGCTCTTCTTCAGAGTTTAGCACTTCTATCAAGATGATCAGTCCAAGGCAAATGTTAAATATAAGTTCTTTGTATTTTCTGAGCCTGCATCTTGTCCTTAGCTTGTGTTTACTCATAGCCTTAGGAATTCCCCATTTATGGTTTTTCTAATGTCACCCTTACTACACCCTATGAAATAGACTTTCTTTCCCTCCTGGGTGCTGTATTATGTGACTTAAATCAGGTAATCCTTTGGGTTAATTATTAACTACATTGCTTTAGTTGTCTGACTGCTGCTTCTGGCTTCTGGGGACGTTTGGAAAATAAAGCCAGAGGCAGCTTTCCTGGTTCAGGCTTTTAGACTGCCATCCAATAGATTGGCACCAATATACAGGTATCATAGTATGCACATAGTAGTTAATCTGCTCCTTCTGGAAAAATAGGACTGCAGGCTGGCTGCACAATGCATTGGGCAGTGAGTAAAACAGGAGCCAGCAAAGGCACAATGATTCTCTCTACTGTTTTTTAGCTCTGCATTTTTTTTTCTACTTAGCACTCACTGGGTTACTGCAACCCTTTAACTATTTTCCAGAATTCTGAGAAAGATGGCTTTGTCAATTTTTGCTAGGTTTTCAAAGACTCGGGGGTGTTGGTGGGGTCAGGAACTACACCTTGGAGCATCTTATGCTAACACCTTTGTCCACCAAAAGTATCAGTGACATTAAATTTTGATGTTTGACTGCAAGAATTTTGCACAAGTAACCTTTAGGAATATTTTAAATATTAAGAAATAATTATGAAAGACTTTGTGAGAGAAGTTTAAGATGTACTTGTTAGAGACATTTTACCAGGCAAAGGTCGTGGATTCTTGTGCTAGATGTATGCTTAATTACCAATTTCTGAGACACCAGAGTTTCAGAGAGAGAAAGGGTTTATTACTAGGCATGTAGTAGGAGAGCAAATGGCCTCGCAGCCCAAAATCTGTCTCCCCAACCGCAGTAATTCTGATAGTTTTCTTAGAGAAAAGATGGGCAGGGTTTAGGATAATGAGTACAGTGGCCCCAGATGATGTGATTAGAGATGATCTAATTATCGGGCATGCACAGGTTGATTACATGCTTGGTCACTGGTAAGAAAATGGAGGAGTATTATGATGAGGTATAGGTGACTTGTAGGTTAAAGTCTAAGCTGCTGCGCACGCCAGGCGGGACTCTAAAGTAGAACAACTGGATAAATGGGTACAAATGAAGGTTAGTCGCCAAGTCTTTACAATGATGAGGCAGAAGATAAGGGTTATACAGTCATTATCAGAGATCAAGGCAGCTGTAATAAATTTAGAAATTTCAGGAATTTCCCTCTGTCTATTCCAGTATAACAGAAAGCCACAAGGAATATCTAATGATTCAGTAATCAAACTATCCCTTAAATCCTGGTTTCTCCGGTTACAACATTGCATCGTATTCCCCACATTTGTTTGCATATTATAATATGGAAATCTCGGGCTCCACCCAGACCAATTAAATTAAACTTTTAGAGACTCTGTTAAGAGTCTGTTAAGTTCCTTGGTGATTCTAATATGCAACCAGGCTTGAAAACATTGGTAATACTTTGCTGTGAATCTGGATTCATCTTAGTATCTCCTGTGAAATCCTTAAAAATATGAGTGGTCATACCACACCCCAAAAAATGTTTGTTTCATCTGAGATGTGGCTCCTGTATCCAGAGTATTATAAAATCTCCCCAGGTGATTTCTAGTAAGTAGCCAGGTTTGAGAATCACTGGTCTAATGGAAAGATAAGTGGATTAGAATCAGGAAATTTCAGGCTCTATTCCTAATTCTGTGAACTCAGGTAAATCACCTAGTATATTTGAATTTCGTTTGTAAAATGGAGGTATTAATAATTACCTATATACCTAACAGATATTATTACAGTCAAATGAAACAGTGTATCCAGAAGTTCTTTGCCAAAAAGTCCTATACTGATGTTAGGAATTGAGGCCTATCATGTAATGACCAGGTATGTAAAGTATTATGATTAGTTTGGTGCTAAGTCCTAGGTAATCCTAATCAGAAAGTTGTTGATTGTCTAGGTCATATAGAAACCTAAGCTCCTTGGCTATCCCCAAGAGATGTGATGCTGATTCTTAAACTTTGCATTGCATTATTATGAAGACCAGGCTGCTAGTTGCTCTAGGTGGCAGGAAGCAGGAGATGGAGAAAAAGGTGGGGCTACCCCAGCCAGCAATTTAAAAATATATATTCTGAGTTCTTCTAATTAGTAACATCCTTCTGATACCTTCACAGAGACATAGTAGACAACAGTAGAGCTGTTTGTCTAATTTAATTTAAGCAAATCCTATCCCACACATTCTTTTTCAATACTTTTACTTATGCCACTTTTTTCCCTCCTGTCAGTACTCTTCTAAGGACAGAAGAGAGAAAAAGGATCCACAAAGATGAATATACCCATTTCTGGTTTGCTAGCATATACAAGTAATACTTCACCCTTGGAGGGGTGAGTGTTTATTATCCAGAGCATTCCTTTAGGTACAACCTCTTGCTATATTCGTCATCTCTTTTCAGTCAGAATTGTGTACCATTTATTGAGAGTTTCACATCCTCCTAACTGGATATATGACTGTAAATTCTTGAGCATTTTCTTTGGCATGATTCTGCTGTATTAGTTCTTAAAATATCAGTTCTTGGTTAGTTCTGAAGATTGAGATTAATATGAGGTTGAGTGGTGGTGGTGGTGGTGTGTTTTCCTGTGCAGATCAGCTCGATACAATATACCCTGGTTTTCAGATTTGGAAATGAGAAGTGAACCTTTCCCTTCTACTCAGAAGATGAAAGGTTACATGGTGAATTTTAGGGTTACTGTCTAGGAGCTCACTTTTCATATTTAAGAGAGAATAGAGGGTAACATGTTTAACTTCCCAACTGGGCTGGAAAGGCAATGTGATGGGTAATTTCAGGTTTCTACTTGACTAAGTGATGATGTCCAGTTGTTGGGTCAAGTGTTAGCCTGCTTGTTAACGTAGGTAGGGTATTTTGAATGGGATTTGCGTTCATAATCAGTTTATTGCTTCTACCAACAAAGGAGATTACCCTCAGCAATGTTGGGAATCCCCTCTCCCAAAAATCTGGAGCCAGAATTTAGGATTTCAGAGGTCAGAAAAGTTATTGACCCAACTTCAGCACTGATTCTTGCTGGAATTTCCAGCCAGCCAGCTTCCCTGAAGAATTTGGACTAAGGACTTCAGCCTTACCTTTATTAGAATTTCCAGCTTGAGGCCTGCCGTATGGGAGTTCAGACTTGCTAGAATGGTCAAGTAAACCATTTACTCATAATAAATTGTTTACATATATATAAAGAGAACCGGTTGGTTCTGTTTCTCTGGTCAACCCTGACTAATACAGGAAACTCAAGAACAACAACTAGAAAAGTATACAATTAATATAAAGATTTTATGGGAAGAAACTATTTTGAGGAAGATTTCATGATTTTAATTCTTATTGAAGGTCTGTTTCCTTGATCTTAACTATCCTATTCATCTCAACCATACATTCAACCTGCTGTTGAAGTAGGTGTGAAGTTAGTGTTGAAAACCTACTCTGTTCCAGGTAGTATCAATTTGGTTGTCACTAACTTCTTAAGAATTGTTCCCAGAGTCACCCATGGTTAAGTTCTCTTAGACTTTGTAGACCTACCTCCTTTCAGTATTTCATTTGTAAAAACAAATGCAGGGGTGGGGTGCAAAGGTATTTCAGTGGTAGAATTCTCACCTGCCATGTGGGAGACCAGGGTTCGATTCCTGTCACATGCACTTCCCAAAAACAAACAAACAAGCAAACAAAGAAAAAAGCAAGACAAAATTCAACAAATGGTGCTGCGAAAACCGCATAGTCACTTGGAAAAAGAATGAAATGTGACCCCTGCTATACAGCATACAAAAAAAAATACAGGGATGCACGGGTGGGTTCATTGATAGAATGCTCTCTTTCCATGCGAAAGATCCAGCTTCAATTCCAAGACCATGCACCACCCTCCTAAAAAAAAATGCAAACCAAACAAAAACAATCACCAACGACTAGTCGGAGGCATTGATATATTAAATTTATCTCTCATCTCTTGAATTCATTAATGTTAAGACTATTTTTTTTAAAATGTTAAATAAATGAATTGAAATGGGAATCATCAAATTATTTTATATTAGTGAAATAGTAGTGGCCGTAAGGGAGGACTTAGCCATGAAGATTTTTAAAACAGCATGACTAAACGGATTTGTGTGGAAGGCTGCTGAAAGGATCCTAGAAATCTTTTTTATTTCCTTAATGTCGTTGCTTGGTTTTCAATGCTTCAATCCTGACCTCTAGTGGCCATGCAGAAACAAAAACCAAAACATCACATTTTGCTGGATAGTCCATCAAACTCCACTATCCAGCCATCGTAAAATACTGAAGTTTTAAAAAGCCTAAGGTATGGAAAGCACAGTGAAGTAAAAGACTTTTAACTAACATGTTACAGTATTCTTGCTATGGGATTTATATTTAAGAGCAGCCAGTATTTTCTTCTTTATATTTGCATAGTAATTATATGTTATGTTCACCTTCTTTTTGTGGAGAAACATATTACTTTACAGATCATAGAAGTAAGAAATTTATCAAACAGAAGCCAAAGGTATACTCTTCTAGTTACCTACTTTTAAGCTATGCTTTTATAATGAGGAATAATGATATTATGTAGGTTTCTGAGAGGGGCACAATATCATTCCTGTGATCTTTGTGTCAAAAATAATATGAATTTAATGTGAGAAAACATCGGGAAAACCCAAATTGAGGGATATTCTGTAAAATAACTGACCAGTATTCTTCAAAAGTGTCAGGGTCATGAAAGACAAAGTCTGAAAACTGTCCCAGATTAAGGGAGGCTAAGGAAATTTGACAGCTAAATTCAATGTGTGATCCAACATTGGATCCTGGACCAGAAGAAGGACATTCTTGGGACATTTAACAAAATTTGAATACTGATTTCTTTGTTTTGATAATGTTAGAGGTTAACATTTGGAAGAGTTGGATGAAGAGTATGTATTCTTTGTACTATTTTTGCACATTTTTTCTAAGTCCAATATAATTCCCAAGTGAAAAGCTTTAAAAGGTTTAAAAACAGGCTAACACCAAAGGGCTAGAGGTTGGGACCTGAGCATGCCTTTTGTAGGAGATGTGATTCAGTCTCCCAACAGTCTGCCTTTAGACCTCAAAAGACACGTTCATTCAACATACAGAACACATAGATTCCATCTTAACTCCTAAAAGCCTTATATTTTAGTAACAATGTTAGGTATAAAGTCTTACCAAAATCATTTAAGGGTGTGGTCTGTTTGGGGGCAAAATTCCTTCCCTGTGGACCTGTAAAACCTAGGAAACAAGTTTTCTGCTCCCATTGATAGGACAAACATAGGATAGACATTCCCATTCCAAAAGGGAGAAATAGGAAGGAAAACAGGGGTCACGAGTCCCCAACAAGCCCAAAACCCAGAAGGGCGAACTCCATTAGATTTCAAGTTCTGAGAGTCATTTGGGAATCACTGTTTTGTCCTTTATGTCTGCTAGAGGGACAGCTCCACCCTTTCCAAATGCTTGCCCTGCACCCCTGCTCTCCCTGGACACTGGGGTGTAGGCCCATCTTTTCCCAAGCATCCAATTGGTGCTCAGGTTCTCTGCAAATGCTGAGGCACTGGCTCCACCCTCTCCAAGCACTGGGGTAGCACCGCTTTCCCTGAACAACAAGATGCAAGGCCCACCTCCTTCAAATGCTGGGTCAGATGGCCTACCCCTCTAAGCTCAGGGGCAGATCTGCCCTTTCTGTACACATAGGTGGGTCCAGACTCTTGGCCAAGAAGAACAATTCAGTTCAGACTTGGCTTCCTTGAAGTCATTCTTCTTTCAGTTCTTCCCCCTGTCTGTTTCTTTCAGTCCCAGGCTGGCAGTGGTTTTACTCATCTAAATTGCACAAAAGCCTTGTTGGCTTTCCATGCAGTTCGCAGAGGTCCAAACCATCAGACAGTAAAACTTACAATAGATCCTCCTGCATAACTGAATTTTCAATCCTGACTTCCACTGAAATGGCTTCCTGGATCCATGTTCAGTCACACCGTCCTTAGCAAAGGGTTGTTCAATAAAACCTCACATGGACCTAGGGATTCACTTCTTGAAAGTTTAGGGAGGTCCCTGATAGAGCCACTTCAGACCCTAGCTTCAGCACACACTCTTTGGACAGGCTTAGAATTTCCCAAGCCATCAGTTTTTAGTTTCTTTGTACTTAAGACTTTAGTTCTCAGCTTATACCTCTCATCTTGCATTTACTGTAAGCTATAAGAAGCCAGACTGTTCCATTCACACTTAGCTTGGAAATCTTTCAACTAAGTATTCAAGTTCATTGCTTACAAGTTATACTTTCAATCTGACATCAGAGCACAATTTAGCCAATTTCTCTACCACTTCATAACAAGGATTGCTTTTCTTCCAATTTCAAATAATACATGCAGCATTTCCTTCTGAGACCTCAACAGAAGCACCTTTAACATCCATATTTCTACCAACAGTCTTTTCAAAACAATCTGGGCTCTTTTTATCAAGCGCTCACAATTCTTCCAGCCTCTACCCGTAACCCGTTTCCAAAGCCACTTCCGCATCTTTAGGTATTTTTCATAGCAGCACCCCACTTTCCAATGCCAAAACTATTTTTGGTTTCCTAGTTGCTCAAGCAAATATCATACAATGGATTATCTTAACAGTAGGAAATTATTGGCTCACAGTTTCAGACATTAGGAAGCTTGCTTCCTTCCAGAGTCAGTATCTTCTTGCTGACTAGCAATCTTTGGGTTTCTTTGGTGTGGTAGTTTGAAACTGTATGTACCCCAGAAAAGCATGTTCTTAAAGTTAATCCGTTCCTGTGGGCCCATTGAAAGTAGGATCTTTTGATAAGGCTACTTCAGTTTGAAGTGTAACCTGCCTCATTCAGGATGGATCTTAATCCTCTTACTGGAGTCCTTTATAAATGACATGACTACAGAGAGAAAGAGAGAGAGCCATATAAGCAAGAAGTTTAAGTCAACGAAACCCAAAAGAGAAGGGAGAAACCAGCAGATGCCACCATGTGTCTTGCATATGACAGAAGAGTTCAGGATCACTGGCAGCTCGTCTTCAGGAAAAAAGTATTGTCTTGTTGATGCCTTAATTTGGACATTTTTGCTGCCTCAAGACTGATAAATTCCTATTGCTAAAAGCCAATACATTTCATGGTATCTGCTTGCAGCAGCCTGGCAAACTAAAACTCTTATCTTTTCTGTCACATGGGAATTCACATGGCAGCCTCTTCTCCATTCTCTTCAGGGTGCCATTGACTTCCAGGTTCCCCGTGACTTCTCTCTCTCTCTGTCTCTCTCTGTCTGTCTGTCTCTCTCTCTCTCTCTCTCTGTAGTCATGTCATTTATAAAGGACTTCATATATATATATATTTCGTTCTGTTTATAAAGAGCTCTAGTAATCTGGATTACATCCAAACTTGATTAAGCTAGGCTACATCTTAAGTAAGATCTTCAAGAGATCCTATTTACATAGGATCTTCAAGAGATCCTATTTACAGTGGGTCCATACTAACAGGACCAGAGGTTGGGGCCTAAGCGTGCCTTTTGTGGGAACATGATTCAATCCCCAATATATGCTATCTTGATAAGTTAGTCGTTTCCTCTTTCTGAGGTGTATATCCTATTTTGAATGTGTGAGAAAGGGCAACTACACTCCATTTCCTCTAGCTTTGTCTGTATTTGGCCATTTGCTTTGGCCACTTTTGGCTTGATCATTTCTCACTGCCTTGTTGTTAGGATTTTCGTTTCAACACACTATTTCCTCTTTGTTTTGATCTCCAAAGGCCTAGGTGCTGATGCACATTTGGCACTTTTTGACACTACCTTTTTAGCATTTATTCTCAGTGCTGTCAGCATAGTTTTTGACAGCTTCTTAAACAATCTGTCAGCTCCCTCTGAGCCCACGACTGCCTGCTCATCTGAGCCAAAATGTTCAATGTCTTTGTTTCGGTGAGTGCTCTGCTGTCAGCCTTTCTGTGCAAGATTGTGGGTGCTCAATTGTTGGCCTACCCAGGAACACCATGATCTGCACTTTGGAACAATTATTTAATTTGGGGCAATTACATGTAGGTGGTCTTTAAAGCAAAGACTTTTTCAGACTGTGACTGAATTTTAAAACAGCAGTAAGGAAACCACTTCTTCCTGCACACAAGGGAATCTCAGTCTGTTGTCACTGGAGGAAGGGGGTGACCCTTTTTTCCACAGCAAGCTGGGTTTTTATTGTATCGTATCCTGCAAACAGCTACTTTCTATGGCTTCAATATGGAGGAAAATAATAGAACTTGGTTTTGGCAGAAGTCACCTAGTTGTTACCCTTTTACTTTTTGCTATGAAAATATGCTTGCCCGTAAATAAAAGGAATCATATCAGTCCTTTAGAAATCAGAGGGCCATTGAATAATACCCAAAGAAGGGATTTATTCATTTAATTCATTGAACCAGGTTTTCTAACTTAATAGTCATGAGTTAAAATTCTAGATCAATGTGACCTTGGAAAGTTTTCTCGACTTTTTTAAGTCCTAATTTCCTTGTCTATAAAATTAAATTTAGGGTTGTTGTGGGAGACTAAATAAGGACATGGTTTTAACATAACCTAGATTTTGGTGCATAGAAAACATACACTGGATTTTGGCTATTTATTATTTTGCACCAGAAGTTAGAACTTGTACAATAAATTACAAGTGGCTATAATAACATATTAACCTGTTATTTTCACACTTAATAGTTCTCCACATATATTTAATACTTTGAGTCCCATTACCCCTCAATAATGAACAAATTACTAGAATCTATTCCTCCTGAGACTGGGGGACATCTCATTATAAGAATGTTTTCATATATATATATATATATATTTTTTTTTTTATCTCAAGCGGAAGTTGGACTTGGAAAGAATAGGTAGAAAATAAAGTAGCAAGAGATTTAGTTTATGGTGGTTTAGAGAAATGAAGGGTGATTCGCTTGTAATTGGCTCTGTCCTTGCTAGGAGGCTGTGCTGAGGACCAAAGCTTGCACTGATGTTATCATCTTAAAACCAACGTATTTCTTGTGCCCCGCTTTTAAACTGACCAAAGGATAACGAGCCTATGAAAGCTTCCTGTAGTTTTTGTGTTTTTTTTTTTTTTTTACATGGGTAGGCACCAGGAACCGAACCCGGGTCCTCGGGCACAGCAGGCAAGCGTTCTTACCTGCTAAGCCACTGTGGCCCGCCCCGCTTCCTGTAGTTTAATCACAATTCTAATTATATTGCCAAAGAGAATAACTCTGTTTTAAAAGAAAAGAATAGATATTTTTAAATATCCAACTCGGGTTGACTTCTTTCCTCTCAGGAACTCAGGATACATTTGTAATGAAATAAAGAACTTGATAGAATAGCAAGTTTTTCCTGATCTCTAACACCTCAGAAGTCTGAAAGTATCTTATTTGTTTGCATAGTCCAGCCATTCGATTTTATTTATTTTAGTTTAAGGCATATGAAGTCTTTACTTTTCTTGATTGTTATGGATAATGTTTAGAGCTTTAAATAAGCGGGTATAGTAATACCTTATTATTCTGAATGTATTTATAAAGTTCACATATATAAACTTTTCTGGTAACTGAAAATTACCTTTTTGCATTCCAAACTATGTATATATTTATTCATTTAAAACACACCACTATATTCCCTTCTTAAGCACAATATTTTAAATATAACAGAAGTATTTGTTAATGCTACTAGATTATCTTGATATGAACATTAGGAGAGTTGTTGACTCCTTTGCCAAATGGGCCCAGATAGCTATAAATTTTATAATTTTTAAAAATATATGTCTTCTATTTCTGCCAGATCTTATATTTTAATTCTGACAGCTGTCTCTATAGGCCATCTGCCCCTAGTCCCATCTAGCACATACTTTGTCTTACAGTTTATGACTTCTAAAATATCTATTAGCTAAGAAGTCATATCACCAAACTAAAAGTATGTACAAAATTAAAATTAGGAATAAATTTTTCTCTTGGTGTTTATGAGAACAATTTTAGCTCTTTTAGAGACCTTTAATTTTTTTTTATCTCCAAGTTATTATTTGTGACTTTTCTTGGCTCAGTTGTCAAGTAGTTTAACTTTGAGATAATTAAAGAAAAGGGGTTCTTAATATAATTTGATTGATGTTTCTATACATTGATCTAGTTGGGTTTTCTGGCTCATAGGAAAAGAATCAACCCTCAAAAATATGGGGTAGCTACTTGTCATTCAATCATCAAATAAATGCTTACGATGGTACATTTCAACACAATGTGATGAAATGTCATTAGACTAGAAGATATCAAGAAGCTTGCGAGTATTTCCTGGGCTGCTTAAAAATATCGTGAACTGGGTCAGTTTAAGCAATGGACATTTATTTGTGCACCATTTTGAGGTTAGGAAAAAGTCCAAATTAAGATATCACAAGGCAACGTTTTCTTCCTAAAGATTATGGCATTCTGAGGCTGGCCGCTCATAATCCTTGGTCCTTAGTTTGTCTCATGACAAGGCACATGGTGGTATCTCCTGGTGTCTCCCTTCTCTTCCAGGTTCTATTGATGTTCAGTTTCTGACTCTCCCTCTGGATTTCCCTCTCTATATCTCAATTTCATTCTTCTTATTAAGACTCCAGTAATAGGTTTAATACCCTTCCTGATTGGGCTGAACCACATCTTAACTGAAGTAACCTCATCAAAAGGTGCTGCTTACAATGGGTTCACACCCAGAGAAGTGGGTTAGATTTAAGAACATGTTTTTCTGGGGTACATATGGCTTCAAACCACCATAGGCTATCCTCACCTGCTACTAATACCTATATAAATTTGGGTTGGTCACTTTCATATTCTGAAAAATGGCGTATAGTACAGGTTGTTACGAGAATCAATGAAATTTTGCTATTCCTGTGAGAGCAAGGAGGTGGGAGCAATATTTGTCAGGGAGAGTCAGAAAATAACAGAGTTAGTTGAACTAGGAGTGGAGGTTTCACATAGTACAGTGAAAAGGTTTGGGAAGAAGAGGTGGAGTAGGAATCTGGGTTAGGAGAAATGATCAAAGCATTTTGAAGTTTAGAGAACTAGAGAGAAGATTACAATTTTTGTAATTAAAAAAATAACATTTTGATCAGTGAGCAGGAAAAAAACAAGAACCACAGCCATGGTAGATTTAGTTCTCAGGTAGAAGTGAAAACTGGCAGTTATGATATGGGGGCTATTTCAGTTTGCTAAAGGTTGCTGGATTGCAATATACCAGAAATGGAATGATTTTTAAAAAGAGAATTTATTAAGTTAAAAGTTCACAGTTTGGGCAGGCAACAGTGGCTCAGTGGCAGAGTTCTCACCTGACATGCCTGAGACTCAGGTTCATTTCCTAAGGCCTTCCCATGCCAAAAAAAAAAAAAAAAAAAATTACAGTTCTAAGGCCATAAAAATGTCCAAACTAAGATATCCAGAGAAAGATACCTTGACTCAAGAAAGGCTGATGTCTGTCACATGGGCAGGTACCTGGGTGGCGTCTGCTGGTCCTTGTTTCCAGTTTCATTGCTTCCAGCTTCTGATGCCAGTAGTTTCCTCTCTAAGCATCTGTGAGCCTTCACTTGGCTCCTTTGAGGCAAAATCCTGGGTTCTGGTTTGTTTAGCATCTCATGGGAAGGCACATGGTGACATCTGTTGGGCTGTCCATCTCCAAACATCTCTGTCTAGGCATCTGCTCTCTCTGCCAGTTCTTGAAGCATCTTCAAATGTCTGCATCTGTCAGCTCTGAAGCAACTGGTGTGCCCTGGGGCTTCTGCATTTCTAAACACCTGTGTCTGTGTCGGTTCTGAAGCAACTGTGTTACATATCCAGTTGTATAAATACTACTTGAAAGCAAGCACTAAACCAAACAATGAAGCAGTAACAGTAGTGGTAATCTAGTGTTTGGATGTTTACAGCCCTCCTGTATTCTCTCTCATTCATCGGCAATCCTGGTTTTTGTTTGTTTTGTTCTGTCTTCTACTAGCAATTTAACCATATTACCTAGATGTCCTGACTGGGACATAGGGATTTCAGTAAACATTTTTAGACTTCTACATCAAACTGTCATCTTGAGAAAGAACTTAACTTTCACAAGCCTTAAACCATGCAAATAATCCAGAAATGGATCAGAGGAAAATAATTTATTGTAAAAAAAAAAAAAAATTTTATATGAACATTAAATAGCATCTGAAATTTGCAGTGAACTTTACAGGAAAGGATATACTTCTTTTTTAAAAAATCTCTTAGTTTAATGAGTATTGTATATGAAAATGAAAGCAATTAGGGAATTTATTTATGGACGTCATGGGAATACTTAATACAGTGTCATATATAGCATTATTGATTTTCATTCTTCTTTTCTATTTCAGGGTTTGAATATAATCTTTCATGTAGCCTTGGCTCTCCTAAAGGTAAGTGTGTCTTTATTTTGAAGTTACCAAACCACCTCACTTCTCTCCCCTTGGAACCAGAATAATTCAATATATAGTCTTTGACTCATTTGGTTTCTAGGTTCTTGAAGAAAAAAAAAAGACTATAGTAAGCAACTGTGATCCTTTTTTATCTGCCCAACCCCAAACTTTGTTGCTTAGCTGAGGTTTGTTTGTTTTTCTTGTAATCCATGTAACCTTGCTATACAGTAACTCCTTCCAGTAACATTTAAAGGTGTTTTTATTCATTTGGGTTGGTTGATATAAGAGAAGAAGTTAAAATGTGTTTTCTATCAAAACGACGCCAGCTTTTCTAAAAATACTTACTATAATAACATCCTTGGAGGTACCTAAACATACAATTAAATTATTAAAAAAAAACTTCTGTACATTTCAATTTGCAGTTTTATCCCTGGAGCTAGAAATTTATGACACTTTAGGATTCAATTATAATTAACTTGTTGGATTTTACATCAACATTTCAATGCACCTTTAACACTGTGGGATCAGCAAGGTGGTTGGTGCAGAGCTGGTAAAAATAACCCAGCCAGTTTTTATCCTTTAGTTAAAGATGACATTTTGTTGTTGAAAGTGATAATTGCCTTCTTCATAAAAAGATGCAGTCTCACCCCTTTCCCAGTAAAAAGTAATGAATAAAATTGCAGACTTTAGACTCTGAGAGATTTAGTTCTAATTTCAGCCCTAGTGTATGACCTTGGGCAAGTTACTCTAAGTGCTCAGAGCCTGAATTTGGAGATAATAATAGAAACTAATTTATGAGGTTGTAAAAATTAAATAAGATGATATATAAAAGTGCTTAACGGTGGCTAGAAAATTTTATTGCCTCATAAACATTAGCTGTCATTATTATGATTACTATTGTTATTTCCAAAGTAACTCAAAATGCTTTTTTATATCCCCTATCATTCTTCTTTAAACCTCCAAAAGATAATGACTTATTATCTTAGGAGAGCCTCCATTCTTAACCATTAACATACCTTGATCAAAACAAAGGCATAAAATAATATGGACCATATGCAACTCAAGAAATGGGTAGCTGCTCCAATCTCTTATACTGTTAAACATTTGCTCATTGAGAAGTTCATAAAATGTGATTTGAATTATTCACTGAATTGTTTTGTGATTATATACAAACATTTTTATGTCAAATCTTTTAGTTTGCTAAGATTTCTGGATTGCAATATACCACAGATGAATGGGCTTTTATAAAGGAGATTTATTTAGTTACAAATTTACTAATTTGGGAAGATACACCATGACATCTGTTGGCCCTCTCTCCCAGTGTCTGGGTTCAAACAGCTTTCCCAAGGGTGTTTACTTTCTGCATCTCCAAATGTCTGGGCCTGAGCTGGCTCAGAATGCTGAGCTGAGGTGTGCTAGGCTGCCACTGAACTCTGCTGGACTGTACTGAGCTGTGCTGAGTACTGCTTTTAAGCCCCTAGATAATCAAATTAAACGTCACTCACTGCAGAAGGCACTACCCTTAGTGAACCACAGAAGCAATCAGCCATAGATTAATTTCACATGCTGATGATTTAAGTCTGCAGAAACAAAACTCGGCACCATCACTTGGCCAGGCTGATACCTCCACCTAACTACTATACCAACGTTACTTTAGAAATTAGGGAAATATTAGGAATATGTTTAGTAAAATAATACAAATGTAGTTGTATCTTTTAATGAACTTATGGATCTCTACTGCTAATTTATTAAAATAAAAATAAAAAAACTTTCTATGCTGTCCTTTTGAACAGGGGTAGAATAGGACTTTTAGAATGCTTAAGCTGTGAAATATTATGTAATTTAGACTAAAAACAGTACTAAACCATAAAGTAAGTGTAAAGAAGTCCAAAAAGTTCTGATTTTTTCCATCATGTCTAATTTTTTTCATCAGATATTACATCTTTCCCTATATGAGTTTTTTTTTTTCTTTCTCATTTCTTTTGATGACCCTTCTTTAGTCATGTACATACTTAGACATACTTAGTCTGTCTTTAGTCAGACATACTTAGTCTGTCTTTTGGGCAATCCATGATTGCCCCTCAGGGTATCAGACTTGTAGTCTGTGTTAGTTTAGTACTCTATACTTTTAGTTAATTATCTTTCTGATTTACACATTGACTTTTTTTTTTTTTTTTAACTTGGGCAGGCACTGGGAATCGAACCCGGGTCCTCGGGCATGGCAGGCAAGCATTCTTACCTGCTGAGCCACCGTGGCCCGCCCTACACATTGACTTCTTTATATTATTTTCTTTGATTTTTGGCTGTATTAACCCAGACCAAGCCTGTGCAGAGGACATTCTCTAGTTTACTGGGCAGAAAGACATTTTGTTTCTTCTCTAGCATACATGGATACTCATCTAACATCATCTATAGCAATAGACTAATGATAAAACGAGTGCCTTCTAACCACTAATAGCCTATATTTATGTCCCTTCCTTATATGTGAATCCTGGGGCTGACCCTACATAAAGACGGAATATTTAGAGGTATATTTTCATTGATCTGGTTGACCTCACCTGGAGAAAGATTACCCCAACATACATGACAATGACTCACTTTTAGCTTCTAATCTAGTATGCCAAATAAAAGTGGTCATGAAAAAATAAGAAACTGAAGGATAGCTCAAAGTGCCTATGAACACAGCCTAACTAATTTTCAATATAACTGTGGAGGGGTTTTAGATTTTCCGGTATTAGAGGTAAGTCTTGTGATAAAGAGAACTAGAAAGAGAACTGACATTTCTTAGGTACTTATTCTATGCTAAGTGCTAGCATAGGGGATCTTATTAGCACACATTAAATGTCCATGTATTATTTGTAGGAGAATGATAAAGAGCAGACCATCTAATTCTCCCTTTCCCCCACCAATTAGAAATTTAGAGATTGAGGGAACTAAGACCCAAGACGTTATATGATTGCTTTAATTCTTATGGTTCAGTAGTAGCCAAGCTGGATTTATTTTTCTTTTTAAATAGCATATATGTTGGATCAGCATCTCTGTTGCTGAGTATGGTTTAAAGATACCTTCTTTCTGAATGGGATCTGCTTTTATGGGGGAGTCGGTTAGGAATAGTCTACCCGGTAACTAGAGAGCAAAAAGAATGATTCAACAATCATCAAATCATTTAGAATATTTGAAATGTGCAGTAGGTAGGTTAGATATGTTCTTAAAATTCTAGTTTAGGACCAGTGGAATTGAATTGAGTGTTCAGTAATAGATCCTCTCATCTATGGACAGTTGATCTTTGATAAGGCGGTCGAGCCAGCCCACCTGGGACAGAGCAGCCTCTTCATTAAATGGTGTTTGGAGAACTGGATATCTATATACAAAAGAATAAAAGATGGTCCATATCTCACATTTTATACGAAAATCAGCTCAAAATGGATCAGAGTTAAGACCATAAAATTGTTAGAAGAAAATGTAGGGAAATAGTGTATAAATCTTGTAAGAAGAGGTGGTTTCCTAGACTTTACAGCAAAACCACAAGCATTGAGCAAAGAAATAGATAAATGGGATCTCCTCAAAATTAAACACTTTTGTGCATCAAAGAACTTTGCCAGGAAAATAAAAAGGCAGCCTATGCAATGGGAGACAATATTTGGAAACCACATATCAGATAAGGGTTTAGTACCCAGAATATATATATATATTCTTCAGCTCAACAACAAAAAGACAAACAATCCAATTGAAAAATTGTCAAAAGACTTGAAAAGACATTTCTCACAAGAGGAAATGCAAATGGCTAAAAGGCACATGAAAAGATGCTCAACTTCACTGGCTGTTAGGGAAATGTAAATCAAAACCACAATGAGCTATCATCTCACACACACTAGAATGGCCATTATTAAAAGAAAAAAACAGAACGCAACAAGTGCTGGAGAGGATGTAGAGAGAGAGGCACACTTATCCACTGTTGATGGGAATGTAAAATGGTACACGTGCTCTGGAAGGCAGTTTAGTGGTTCCTCAGGAAGCTAAGTATAGAGCATTGCCATATGACCCAACAATCCCATTCTAGGTTTATATTCAGAGGAACTGAAGGCAAAGACACAAATGAACATTTGCACACTGATGTTTATAGCAGCATTTTTATGATTGCCAAGAGGTGGAAACAGTCCAAATGTCCATCAACAGACAAGCAGCTAAACATGTTATATTCATATGATGGAATATTACACATCTGTAAGATAGAGTGAAGTCATGAATCATGTAACAACACGGATGAGCCTTCAGGACATTATGCTGAGTGAGATTAGCCAGACACAAAAGGACAAATACTATATAGTCTCACTAATATGAACTTATATTAATGAGTGAACTTTGAGAGTCAAAGTTAAGAACACAGGTTATCAGGAGATAGAAATAGGGTAGAGATTGGGCATTTGGTGCTGAAGGAATACAGATTGTGCAACAGTACTGATTGTAAAAATTCAGAAATGGATAGCACATTACCACCAGTGGTAGCACAATAATATAAGTACACTGAATGAAGCTGAATGTGAGTATAGTTGAGGGAGAAGGGCCGGGGGCATGTAAAAAAAAAAGATAGAGGATAAAGACTGAGACAGTATAACTTAGGAGTGGCTAGAATGGACAGTAATGGTGGCTAAATATACAAATATAAAAAATGTTTTTGTGTGAGGGAGAAATAAATGAATGTCAACATTGCAGTGTGTTGAAAATGGAAGGTATACAGGAAAAAAGTACAATCAATGCAAGCTAAGGTCTATAGTCAACGGTACCGCTGTAATATGCTTCCACTGAATGTAACAAAGGCGTTATGCCAAAACTAAATGTCAACAAGGAGGGGAGGCATAGGGGGGGAATATGGATTCTTTGCAGAAGAAAAGGTAATGTGGTCATATAGATTATGGTTGCAAAAGCATATATGTTTACTTCGGTTGGATTGTATGATGTGTGAATTAAACTTTAAGAATGAACAGAGAGAAACAAGTGCTAAAGAAAATGTGGAGAAAGAGATGTACCTATTCACTCTCGGTAGAGAAACTGAGAGGTGCAGCCCCTTGGGAGGGCAGTGTGGTGGTTCCACAGGAGGCTAGGGGTGGGGTTGCCATATGATCCTGGAACCCCATTGCTCAGTATATACCTGGGGAAACTAGAGTGGGGTCATGAATTTGCACACTGGTGTTTATGGCAGCAATGTTCACGATTGGTAATGAATTGAGGTGACCTAGGGGTACAGTGACTGAGGGAAGGTAGGGGGAACTGTGGTTGTATATATACTACGAACTACTGAACATCTGCAAGAAGGAATGAAGTTGTGAGGCATGCAACTAGGTACATGAACTTTAAGGATAGTATGTTGAATGAAATGGCAGAAACAAAAAGACAAATATCATGCCTCAGTCATATGGACCAAGTATAATGTACAGACTCGGAGAATTGAAGTCAAGAGCGTGAGTTATCAGGTTGTGGCTTATTGTAAACGGCCCTAGATTGTAAGCTTTTACAGCAGTCACATATATTTAGGAGTTATAACTGTTATTTCTGAATTCTGAGATACTGAGCTATTTGAGTATAACCTGATTGTTCCTTGAAACTGACACCTGAGACTGAGAGCACTGAAGCTATAAAAGTCAACTGTTTAAAAAGTTCAAAAGTGATCAGACTTTAACTCGAAATATGAATGCTGCTGATCTAAATAAGACTAAGGTGAATCAAAATACAGGGCAAAAGATGACGTCCATATTTTAGAACTGCAAGTTCTGTGTGTTATCAGGGGAAGAGATGTTTATTTGGTGCAAAATGTATGTTTTGAGTAGTGCCTTATCTAAATTTATATGATCAATTTATTTGAACACCATAGTTACATGAAATCTTGAATAGGGAGTAATATCCTGTTCGTTTGTGCAGGTTAGTGTGATGCCATGATATATCTCAGAGTAATTTGGACAGAGAATAAAAAAGTATTTGCAAAATCCCCTTGCAGGACTGGTGAGAAAGGAGGAAATATTCATCTTTCACTATCTGGGGAGTTCCTGATATTCTAACAAGCAGAGGGGCAACCAAATCAATAGACTGAACTCTCGATCTTGGGGTTCACCCCTATGAAATTTGCCTGCAAAGGAGGAGCTAAGCCTACTTATAATTATGCCTAAGAGTCACCCCCAGAAACCTCTTTTTTTGGTCAGATGCGACCTCTCTGTCTAAACCAACTCAACAGATGAACGCACTGTCCATCCCCTTATGTGGGGCATGCATCCCAGGGGTATAAATCTCCCTGGCAATGTGGAACAGGGCTCCTGGTATGAACTGGGACCTGGCATCATGGGATTAAGAAAGCCTTCTTGACCAAAAAAGGGAAGAGAAATAAAACAAAGTTTCAGTGGCTGAGAGATTTCCCACAAAGTCAAGAAGTTATCCTGGAAGTTATTCTTATATACTATATAGATATCCCTTTTTAGTTTATGGTATATTGGATTGGCTAGAAGGAAGTACCTGCAACAGTTGAGCTGTGTTCTAGTAGTCTTGATTCTTGAAGACAATTGTATAGCTTTTACAATGTGACCATGTGATTGTGAAAACCTTATGTCCGATGCTCCTTTATCCAGGGTATGGACAGATGAGTAATAAAATAAAGATAATAAATAAATAAATAAATAATAAAGGGGGATAAAAGGTCAAAAATTGGGTAGATTGAAATAGTGGTAGTCAACAAGAGGGAAGAGGTAAGGGGTATGCGATGTATGACTTTTTTCTTTTATCTTTTTTATTTCTTTTTCTGGGGTGATGGCAAATGTTATAAAAATGATCATGGTGATAAATGCACAACTGTGTGATGATATTGTGAGCCATTGATTGTATAATATGGCTGGACAATATGTGTGTGATTTCTCAATAAAAATATTTTTAAAAATAAGTTATTGTTGATTTAAACTGAGGAAAACCTCCTAGTTCATTTATTATACAAAGCATTCAGTAGTCATGGCATAGTACATTTTAATAGATTGAAATTGATCAGTCAGAATTGATCTTATTCACTTCATGTTGGGCAGAGAAATTTTTCAGAGTGCGTTACCTGTTTTTTGACTGTGGTAAAAAGCAAAGAAGAGAATGTTTTTCTTCCTTCTCCCCAAGTATTATATGCTCATTCTGTAAGTATGTGTATGTGTGTATAAACAAACCAGAGATAACAAAAACCCACTCATAATTCCAATTCCAGTTATAACAGAATCCTTCCTCTGTGTGTGTGTGTGTGTGTGTACTATGCTGTATGGTGGGGTCACATTTTATTATTTTTCCATGTGAGTATCCCATTATTGCAGCATCATTTGTTGAATTTTTTTGTTTATTTGGTTGACTCTCATTTGTTTTGCTTGTTTGTTTTTGGGGAAGTACATGGATTACAAATCGAACTTGGGTCTCCCGCATGGCAGGCAGGAATTCTACCACTGAACTACCCTTGCATCCCCCCACTTCCTTCCTTTTTAATTAATGTTTAGTATCCCATTGTATATACTTTAATTTATTTAGCCAATTTTATATTTAATTTTTATGGATATTTAAATAGTTTCGTGTTAAACAAAACCATAACAAATATCCTTAAATTCACATCTTTGCCTGCTTATCTGATACTATCTCTTGGATAAATTTCTAGAAATGGAATTTCTGGGTCAGACTATAATCACCTTAAATTTCAATATGTATTTCAGAATTGTTCTCTACCAGCAATATAAGAGGGTAAATTCTCCCCATATGGTGAACAAGATAGAATTTCTAAACTTTCCTATTTTATGTACTTTGAAAGCAAGTTGTAAAAAAAACAGTTTATAAGTAATTATAATTTGTTTCATTGGAAATATACCCTTCAGACAATTTTGAAAAATCCAATGTTATGTTCTTTTGTTAGGAAGCATCTTTGTTTTTGTTTTTGTTTTTTTTTTTGAAACTGAAAATTTAGCCAGGATCACCTTCTCTAAGCTTGGAGGGGCTTTGTATATTATATTTAGTTCTGAAATTCATTTTTTTTGTTGTTTGCTTTTCAACCCTCTCTACTCAGATTTTTTAAACTTTTTTGCTGAGTCACTAACAACTTGTTAAATCTGTTGAACATCTTTTCATTTTTATCTTAGTTGAACGCTTAACAGTTATCAGATCAGTATAACATTTCCTTCCTCTTTTTTTAAAAAACATATTTTCTTGGCTTCTAATCAGTTATCCCCTTCTCTACTTCTTTATTTCCTTTGCTCATTCTTTTTTTTCCTCTAGCCATTAATTTGAAGTTCCACAGAGCTACATCCTCTTGCTGCTCACTTAATGGCCCTTCTCCTTTGGCAATTGTTTTAGTTTATTAAATCTGCCAGAAACAATAATACCAGAAATGGTACAGCTTTTTAAAAGGGAATTTATTAAGTTCCAAGTTTACAGTTCTGAGGCTATGGAAATGTCCAAACAGGCATCCAGAGAAAGATCCCTTGATCTTTGAAGAAAGACCCAATGATGTTTGAGGTTTGTCTCTCAGCTGGGAAAGCACATGGTGTCCTCTGCTAGCTTTCTTTTCCTACTTCTTCAGACAGCTTCCCCAGGGGCATTTTCTTTCTGTATCTCAAATGTCTCTGGCTGTGTCAGCTTTGAAGCTTTTAAAATGGTTCCCTCTTAAAGGACTCCAGTAGGCAACCTCACCTTGAATGGATACAGGCACATCTCCATGGAGGCCATCTAATCAAAAAGTACCCTCACAATTGGGTGGGTTATATCTCCATGGAAACAACTTAATAAAAAAGATCCCACCCAACAATTTGGAAGCAGGATTCAAGAACATGGTGTTTCTGGGTTACACAACAGTTTCGAACTGGCACAGTGATCCTGTTCATTTTCTGTCTTCATGTATAAATATTCAGTCTCATCTTAACATTTAGCTCAGACCCAGTGTTTGGCTATGTATTTAATATGTCTAGTTGGATGTTTCACTGGCACATCAAATCCAGAAGTTAAAACTGAACTAACGTACCCTCCCGAACCTATTCTTTCTCCAATAACCTCAATCCCAGTAAAGGCACTAGCATTTACCCAATTGCTTATACCAGAAACCTAGAAGTTATTCTTGACTCTCTTCATTTCTTAATCCCCCATATCTAATCCATTTCCAAGTCTTACTGTTTCTATTTCTTGAGAAATTTTAGTATCTCCCCCACTTTCCTTCTATCTCCATTTGGTAGATCTAGGCTACCAAACTCTCTAACCTGAACTATTGCAATGGTCTCCTTCAGTAACAGTGCCAGGCACCGTTCAAGGCATTGAAGATAAAGCTGTGATCAAGAAAGACCCTGCTTTTATGTAGCTTGCATTCAATGGAAGAAAGTAAATAAATAAATGAATATGATTATTTTAGCACATGCTAAAGTTTATGAAGAATGGGCTGATGCAAAATGGAGAAGGACTTCCTTTTTGGGATTGGATGATATATAGAAATTCCTTGAAAGGTGATATTTAGCATGCAAATCAAATTAAAAGAAGTAGTCAGCTCTGCCAAAATCCGGGGACTACCCTTATGTGGGACATGACTTCCAGGGGTATTACTCTCCCTGGCAGTGTGGGACAGAACTCCTGGGATGAGCTGGGACCCAGCATCATGGATTGAGAAAGCTTCCTTGGCCAAAAGTAGGAAGAGAGAAATGAGACAAAACACAGTTTCAGTGGCTGAGAGATTTCAAAGTCAAGAGGTTATCCTGGAGGTCATTTTTGTGTGTTATATAGAGATCCCTTTTTAGTTTATGGTATTGGAGGAGCTGGAGGGAAGTACCTGAAACTGTTGAACTGTGTTCCAGTAGCCTTGATTCTTGAAGATGATTGTATAATGATATAACTTTTACAATGTGACTGTGTCATTGTGAAAACCTTGTGTCTGATGCTCCTTTTATCCAGGGAATGGATAGATGAACAAAAAATATGGATAATAAATAAATAATGGGGAGAGGGGATAAAGGGTAGAAAATTGAGAGGTTGAAATACTAGTGGTCAATAAGAGAGAGGAGTAAGGGGTATGGGATGTATGAGTTTTTTCTTTTTTCTTTTTTCTTTTTATTTCTTTTTCTGGAGTGATGCAAATATTCTGAAAATGATCATGGTGATGAATACACAACTATGTTATGATATTGTGAGACACTGATTGTACACCATAGAGCTAGTTAATGTTCTCGAAATGCTGTACACCATGTATGGTGTACAGCATCCCATATCCCTTACACATAGGACTGTATGTGTGTGAAGATTTCTCAATAAAGATATATTTTTGGTGGATTAAGTATTCTATTATTTTATTTCATTAAAATTCTATCAAAAGTGATATTGGGAAAAAAGTGATATTGACACTACACAATTGGCCCTATTTAAGTGAACCTTAAGTTAAACCATGGACTAAAAAAATAGTGATATTGGTCTATGGCTTAAAGTTCTCCCCTTTTGTACTACCTATGTTCACTTTTTTTTAATGTTTTTTATTGTAATATAACATACATACAAAAAAGCAATAAATTTCCAAGTACATTTTAACAAGTAGTTTTAGAACAGTTTATTGTGGATTACAGTTCCACGATTTTTCGTTTTTTCTTATAGCTGCTCCTAGACACTGGAGATCAACAGAAATATCAATATAATGATTCAGCAGTCGTACTCCTTTGTTAAATCCTATCTCTCTGTTATAGTTCTTCTTCTCTTTAAATAACATATATACATAAAAACAGTAAATTTCTAAGTACACAACAACAATTAGTTGTAGACTAGATTTCAGAGTTTGGTATGGGTTACAGTTCCCTAATTTTAGGTTTTTATTTCTAGCTGCTCCAATGCACTGGAGGCTAAAAGAAATATCAGTATAATGATTTAGCACTCATGTCATTTGTTAAACCCAACCTTCTCTGAATAACTCCACCATCCCCTTTGATATTTCTCCTACTTGTTAGGGGTATTTGGGCTATGCCCATTCTAACTTTTTCATGTTGGAAGGGGCTGTTGATAATATGGGATAGAGAGCTAGAACTAGTTGATGTTCTGGAAGTGCTGTCCCCCCTGCATTTCAGGACTTATCTGGTCCAGGGTCCCATCTGGAGATTGTAGGTTTTGGGAAGTTACCCTAGTGATGGAACCTTTGTAGAATCTTATATAATGCCCTAGGTGTTCTTTGGATTGGTAGGAATGGTTTTCATTGACGTTTGGCAAGTCATGGTCGGTAGCAGTGTCTAACTGAAGCATGCGTAAAAGTGACCTCCAGTGTAGCCTCTCGACTCCATTTGAACTCTCAGCCACTTCCACCTTATTTGTTACACTTCTTTTCCCCCTTTTGCTAAGTATGGCATTGTTGATCCCACAGTGCCAGGGCCAGGCTCATCCATGCATCCCATGATACAAGGGAGACTTTCTCAATAAAAATACGTATTTTTAAAATGTGGAGACTGAGTCTTCTAGATGGAAGATACAAACGTAAAGGCATTAAAGAGGTATTTTGTGTGGGTGTTTATAAAAAAGAAGACCTTTGTCTGAAGTATAAGCAAGAGAGCTTGGATTTGGGTAATAGCAATAAACTAAGTGAGGTGAGTAACTGCTTTTCCCCTATCTACTTTTGGCCATTTTCAAATCCATTCTCATATTGCAACCAAAGTAGTCTTTTAAAAACATTTTATTATTCATTATTCAACAAATATTTACTGAAAATCTATTCTAAGACAGACACTGCTTTAATAGACCAGTGAACTAAAATAACACTGATATTTGCCTCGATGTTGTATTATGTTCTGGCAGGAGGAAACGGTTAATAAACAAGAAACATAATAAATATGTAAAAATAGTATGTTAGAATGCCCCAGTAGTACCCAGGAGTGCTAACACATAGCAGGTACTTTATAAATTTTTATTGATCAACTTTACTTGACAGTCAAATTGAGAAAGCATGGACTCCATTTTTCTACAGGTTAGAATAAGAATTCTGCCAGGAAAGCAGCTTTCTGTGGGGCAATTCCTTTCTGCATCTCCAAACATCTGGGTCTGAGCTGCTGTGTTCTCTTCTGACGCCTCTCTTTAGGCCTCACTCTTTGTAGGAGGCACTCCCCTTAGCTGATCACAGATGTAATCAGCCATAGATGAATTTCACATGCTGATGATTTAAGTCCACAGCAACTGGGCACTATCACTTCCCCAACTTTGACCCTTGAACCAAACTACCACAGGCGGAGTTTCACTTTTCTTTTGCATGCAAATATCCATTTGTCCCAGCACCATCTGTTGAAATTACTGTTTCCCCCTCATTCAATTGTGTAAGCTCCTGGTCAAAAATCAATTGACCATAATTGGGAGTATTTGCTTCTAGACTCTCAACTCTATTCCATTGATCTATATATCTGTCTTTATGATAGCACCATACTTTGACTACTGTAGTTTTATAATAAGTTTTGAGATCAAAACTCACTTATTGTGAATCCTCAACCTTTTTCCTTCTTTTCAAAATTAAGGATGTTCTGGGCCCTTACATTTCTATATGAATTTTAGGATCAGTTTGTCAATTTCTGCAAAAAAGCAAAAAAGGTTTTGATAGAGATCATATTGAATTTCTAGGTCAGTTGTGGAATAGTGCTGTCTTCACAAAAAATCTTCCATGAACACAGAATGTTTTTCTGTTTATTTATGTCTTTAATTTCTTTCAGCAGTGTTTTGTAGTTTTCAGTGTACAAGTATTGCACTCCTCTTATTAAATTTATTCCTAAGTATTTTATTATTTTTATGCTATTATATATGGAATATATAATATCAACAATCAATTTTTATTGATTGTTCTTAGTGTCCAGAAATAAACTCTCACATTGATTTTTATATAATAATTTTGAATCTTGCAACCCTACTGAACTAGTTGATTTAGTAGCTTAGTTTCATGGATTCCTTAGGATTTTTGATTTGTAAGATTATGTCATCCGCAAACAGAGATAGTTTTGCTTCTTCCTCACCAGCCTGGATGCCTTTTACTTCTTTTTCTTGCCTAATTGCCCTGGCTGAAAACCTCCTGTACAATAGAAGCAGCAAGATTGGACATTCTTTTCTTGTTTCTGATCTCATTTAACTTCTTTTAGACAAATTTTGTTACTTATTCCATTTCTGGATTCCCATAACTGCCACCTTCTTGCTGTCACATCTGGCAATTATTTGAATGGCTTTATTAAGGATAGATAGAGACTATTGTTTATAAAAAATCAATATTGCCATCATGTATTAGGAGTAGTAAAGATCTTTTACTTATTACAGGGAACTCTACTATTCTCATACATTTGATTTTTTTTAACATCATCTTGTGATTCAGTCTAGATTTACAGGAAGCCCCAGTATTTATTTTTATGATGGAAATATTGTATACATAGGGGTTCATGTTATCTGCTTGCTTAATTTTGAAATTTATCTCTCAGCTGTTATTGGCTTATCCTTGCCTATTCCCCTTTAGTGTTCGGGTTTTATAAAGGCAGGGTTTCCACTTACAAGAATAGGAAGTATATTTGTATTACGATACTTACTTATTTTAATTTATTTTTCCTGTTTGGCTAGTGTAGTTCTGATTTGTATTTCAAATTGGATCTAAACACCAAACTGTGTTACCTCTTTCTTTAACCAAACTGCTCATATCAATAGCCTGGCTTTGATGTCACTGCATCTTAGTTTAAGGAATCTGTCCAGATTCCTATAGAAGAAACAGTCATTCATATTCATCTTTTTGGCCCCCATCAAAGCCTTCCAGTTTACCAGCTACTACTGGTCTTTAAGCTCTTTCATAAGCCATGTTCTTGTAGGTCCCATCCTGCTGCCTCTGTTCATTGTTCAGGGTCTCAATTTCTTTTCCTTTAATACCTTGCCATTTGTCATTTTGTAATCTTAAACTTGTGATCCACAAACTTATCTATTTCCTTCTCAAAACTTTCCCAGGACTCATGAAATGCATTGCATACTAACATTCATTCATTTGTTTATTCAGTAAATGATTATTAAGTACCAATTATGTGCCAAACACTGTCCTTTCTCTAAATTGTTTTAAGTAGTATCAGACAGCCCTCTTCGCACATACGAGCAAATAAAATATTTTCCTTTCACTTCCCTCCTCCTCCAGAAAAGAAATCTGCCCACAATCTACAAAAATAGACTGTCCAATCCTATTTTAGTTATGTCACAATATTAAGTTCCTAGAATAGTAGAACTCAAAGTGATTCTTAACCTTTAGTGTTTTAAAGAATCATCTAGAGCCCAAGGAGTTTATTTAAAATGAATATTCCTGAATGCCACCTCCTACCCCACCACACCTAACCCCTCCCAAAATTCTGATGCTGGCAAACCAAAATTGTAGGGACACTAATGTGTTGCTCAGAGCGAGGATTTTCAGCCTTGATTATTAGAATTTCTTAAGGAGCTTTAAAATTTTCTGATTCCTATGGGGACACCATACCAATTACGTCGATATCTAGAGTGAAACTCAAGTATCAGTATTTTTAACACTCCCCCAGGTAATCCCAGTGGGCAGCTAATAGTCTAGTATATTTGGGCTAACCATTACAAATTAAATTATTCAGACAATGTTGTGAGGAAAGGAACAAGAGGAAACATATCGGTTTACACTCACACTTAGAAAATGGATAATCCTTCTTTTCATTGATAGTGAATGCTAATTTGTCTGCTTTGTGTCAGTGCTCCTCCATCTTTATCCTTTATCCTGGATTGGGGCAGCTGCTGAATGGGGCCTATGAAAATTATCAATAGGTTCCTGGGGAATATTGGGGGCTCCCTGAAAGAGTGGTAAAAGAGGCACTGTGACTCCTTTAATCAACATTAACAAGATTTTCTCAAAATGTAAAATTTAATTTATAAAGGATAACTCTTCCACTGTTAGTATCTTTATGTTAGCCGAAGAGAAATGGAGAAAAAGGCTTAATAGAGAGCAAAAAATAATAATTCTAGAATTACTTCCTGTTTGAGTGAGAGTGAAAAATCATGTAGCACCATGCTGGTTGAATATTCTTTTGCCATTTCAAAGTGCATTCCACCCCTTTCCTTTCTGTTAGCGTGAGAAAGAAGGGTCTGTTCAGTTCAGGAGGCTCTATAAGGCCACGTTCCCTGCAAGGCCATATTTTGAATACCATTCAACCTTAAAGGACAACAAGTGAAGAGTAAAACACCTTGAAATTGGAAACTGGATTTCACTTGTGCCTAGTCTTTGATTCATCAATTTAGGTTAAAAGTTCTGGTTTCTGTGCTTTAAAGATAGTGACATGAAAAATGGTCAACATTAGGACTGTAATTTCCTCAGTTATCATTTAGGATACAAAATTAGAAGTCTAAAAATCTGAAGAGAAAAAAAAAAAAAAGAGGAATAATCCCTAAACATTCTTTAGGGTTTGCGATGATTTTTGCACGTTCAGTTACTTTTGTAACTTCCATGAAAGAATGCCTATTGTCCTGTTGATGGCAGTAAAACACTACTCCTAGATACGGAAATGAAAGCTATTAGTTCAGCACTGAATTCAGTGACTGCAGTATTATTCCGATGTGTTGGTTTTTCCTTCTAATATCATTTATTGTTTGACTGTTTTGTTTTTTAACTTCTCTGTAATGTATCTTCAGTTTGACGATAGGCTAGTTTTAAGATGCTATCTAATGCTAAAACAAACCAACAAAAACAAATACTGTCCTTCAAACCAGTGTAGGATATCCAAGATATTTTAAAGTTTCAGAAATAATGTGTTTAATGAATTAGAGATCTTTACCAGAAAAAATCATCATAATGCCATGCATATATTATGTATATTATTAGTCCCACTTAATACTCAAACCCAATAGTCCTCACTCAAAATCTCATATTTGGGGTGCAGGGTTCAGTGGTAGAATGCTTGCCTTCCATGTGGGAGTCCTGGGTTTGATTCCTGGACCACACACCCAAAAGAATAGAAAAATCTCATATTCTTTCACATTGTACAGCAGAAGACCATTAAATGGTAGTGAAATCAACCTCCATTTTACCTCCCTGTTAGCATTATAACCTCCTTGTTAGCATTATACTATGAATGAGAATATAGTGTATTATTCGAGTTGTTTGATGTCAGCCTATTCAAAGGTAGTTGCCTCAATGAAAAATTGTCTAGGGCAGAAGAAGAACCAGAACAACTAGAAGCCATTGTTACATCATCAAATTGAATTTAGGCTAATAAAAACAAACTCAAATAGTCCTGAAATTAAAATATTCTCTGTTTTTGATTGCCTAGAATAATACTTTATTCCTGAGTTCTGCCTATCTACTTATTTTTCCGTGGTCTTTGATATGTGGTCATCCTTGAATCCTGTTTAAAGTCCTAATCAATTTCTATTTCACTCTGACCACAGTGAACTGAACATGGGGAAATATTATCAGGAAACTTATGTCAAAAGATGTCACTGCTTAATAAGTTTTTATGACCCTTTTTATCTGAAGGGTTGCCAGTATTACTTTTCAGCATGAAATAGACTAATTTTCTTCATTAAAATGCTGGCAGGGTTGATGACTCACTGTGGGAATCAATTGATAGTATCACAATAATGTAACTGGTCAGAGGAAAATCAGCTAAAACATATATATATAAATTAAATTTGATTTTTCATTTATACAGGTTAACAAGAAGCTGAAGTATGCTCCTTTTATCTGAAATACAATAACCAAATATCCCATAGCCTTGCTCTTTTTTTCTCCTTTGTTGCTTTCCTTTGACTAAAGGAATTTGATTGTGGTGAAACTAAATGAATTCAGAACAAAATCATTTATTTGTGGTGCTTGTATCCTTGATTAATTAGGGTATACGTAATTAGATTACCTTTTTAATTAACTGCTAATTAAAAAGAAGAAGAATGCATGAAAGAGAAACCATAAGAAATACGATGGTTTAAATAGTTTATTTCTCACATACCTATCTGTCAGCAGAGACCTGGGCTGGTCCCAGAAGGGAGGGTAGCTCCGTGGTCTAGGATCACTCAGGGACTCAGTTTCCATATATGTTTTTATTCTACCATCCCTTAGGAATGTTGTCTTCAAGTATGTGACACATTACTGGCACATACATGTTCCAGTTAACAGGGAGAGAGAAATTTCAAGCCAAAGTGGAAGGCACACAATTTTCTTTTAAGCAAATAATCAGAAAGTTGTATACATCACTTTTCTCACATTCCAGAGGGGTGGAGGTGAAATTATCTGTGACCACACTTAGACTAGGAAGTCAGCCATGTGCCCTACAAAAATTCTTATTTCTGTGGAAGAAGGGGAATATTTGTTAGAGGACAGTTAACAATGTATCGCAGTCTGCTCTTCTGGCCATTCAGTATCGGTGTGCGCCCTTACTCTCATGCATAAAGCATGCTCCTTCCCTCCCTAGGGAGATGTACTTCATCTGCACTAAACCAGAGACTTTGGGATGATACACAGTCTTATCCCTTAGGTCTGAGATGGTCTTCTCAGTCCATTGACTATTAGACAAGCTGTTTGCTCATCTCACATCCGGTGTACAAAACGGTAGGAAAAGGATAATTGCAACAAAACTCTCGTTCAGAAAAGAGAAGCAGTCCATAGAAATTTCAAGGATTCTCTGCTTTCGTGGTAGAGAAGTTTCCTTTGTTAATCCATCTGGCTGCCCTGATTCTAATCTCCAGGAGCTACACCCGCCTCCACTGTCCACATCTGAAGTTGGTCTTGTAGAGTACACCCTTCATTAGAGCTGCACAGTTTACAAAACCTACTTACTACTTGGGACGGTTTGAAGGTCTGAGAGTTGTAGGCTTTTTTTTTTTAAAAAAAAAAAAAAGCAGGACAAGCTGGATTTCTCTTGCAAAATGATTCCCTTAAAACTTTTAATAGACTTTTGATCTTTTTGTTTCCATTCAATTCCATGTAAATAAACAGAGCCAAAAATCTCTTCTAGATAACGTTATTAAGTCTTCTGGTTTTATATGTTTTTAGTGGCCCATCCTCCTCTTTGCCCATTTTATTGGTGGTTACTTTGAGGCCATATAAACCGCCAACTTGGGTGGGAAGGCCACACCCTTAATTTTGTCTTTGCTTTTCTGTCTGGCTCTATTTTTTAGTTGAGAAGTTTAAGTGATAGGTACTCATGAAAAACATAGAACCTTTTTATTTTTCCTGTTTCAAGGACAGGCAGTTAGATTTTCAATTAGATTTTCCAATCCTATGAGACCTCAAATCACTCTGTTTGATCAGTTTAGATTATAGAACACAGGCAGACAAAAGCTCTCTTAGGAAACCTATATTATCTTTGTCTCCGCTTACAAACTAGCCGGTTTTGGCCAGGGCTTATTTCTTCCTTATAACGCCTTACTTATATAGCAAGGAGCAGCTAGCTCACTAACATTCTGGTACTTTGCAACCACTTTCTTCAGAGTGGTTCATATTGTGCAGCTTATCTATATTTTAAGTAATCACAGGCAACAGTTCTATCAAATATTATGACATGGTATAAAAAGAGTCACCAGCTTTTCAGTCTCCATTATTTGTTTTCCTACCTTACCTTTCACCCAATCACTAAGACAAAAAACATATTTTAAGTTTTTATTATGGCAGCACCTCACTTGAGGGAACTAGTTTCTATGTTAGTTAGATTGTAGGTTAAACTACCACAGCAAATAGATTCCAAGTACAGTGGCTTAAATGAGGAAGAAGGTTTTTTTTTTTCTTTTTCATATGACTGTCTGTAAAGGTAGGCAAATGGTCCAAGCCTGCATGCAGCTCAGATCCCTGAGATTATTCAGGCACCCATGTTCCTTTCATCCTATTGTTCTATAGCAGAATTTTTAAGCCTCACTACTTCTGACCATTTAGGCCAAATAATTTTTTGTTGTAGAATGCTGGCCTGTGCAGTAGAGAATGTTTAGCCATATTTCTCACCTCTACTCACTAGATGCCAATAGCACCTCCTTAGTAGTGACAAGCAAAAATATTACTACATGTTTCCTGGGGGGAGTAATCACAGTCGTTTGGAACCATTGCCCTACAGTCTTTTAGAATCTCATCTCTGGTTTCACGGTCAAGGCTGGGTCACCATCACAAACACATTCTAATTAACTAGGAGAAGAAAGAGAAGAATAGGAAAGCTACTTCCCTTAAAAAAATGAAGACGTTTCATTCATCAGCAAGTGATAGAAACATTGTCTTAGGTTACAACCTAACTGTAAAGAAAGATGAAAAACGTGTTCTCCAGCTGGGGGGACATGTGCCTTGCTAAAACTCTGTTACTTGGAAGAAAGGGAAAGCACATTTAGGAGTCATCTATCAGTGTGCCACAAACCCCCCTGGGAGAATTAGAATTAGACTTTTATATTAGTGTTGAAAGTTAAGCCAGGAGTAGTAGCTCAATGAGAAGGACTTAAAAATCTTTCACTAATAGGACTGACAAGAATTTTTAAGTTTAGGATTGTAAAAAAAGACTTCCATTTTGTTATATACCTTTTTTTTTGTAGTTTTATCTGAAAAAGTAAAATGTGATGAATTCACAGTCTTGTTGATAGAATTGATGAAATATTAAGCTATAAAAGTTGGTGTTGAAAATAGTAGCAGATCCTCTAACCATAGAAAATTATATTTTTCTTTGTATAGCACATTTTTATTTAAGTAATATCCATAGAAGAAAAAATAATCTCTATACATATATGTTAACAGTTGATTTTATCGTAGAATGTTCTGAAAGTTTCAATATTTTAAAACTCACATGTTTTAAAATGACTTTTTCTAAATTTATACAATCTAGGACTTAATTTAGATGTTAAAAGTTCCAGTATTAGAATTTTAAGAAGACTGGGAGTTGATCAAGATACCTAAAAAAGGAAATCTCACAGTTGTTTTTCTCTTCCTGTACAAAAGAACATAGATATTAGACACTTGTGCGTTAGCCCAAGATGGAGTAACAGGGACTGGATTTACTCCCCCTACCTGAAACGACAATAAAAAGTAGATAAAATATGTGAAACAATGATTGTCAAGACATTGCATATCAAGCAATGAAAGATAGTTGTCCCTGAGAGAGGGGAACCAAACAGGATGATTCCTATGATTGCCTCAACTTATTGCCTAAATACAATTCCTAGGCTGCAAAGTGCAGAGGGTAAAATTAGATGAAGCTCAGCAGACTCCCTGAATTGAGAGGTTAGAGCTGAGAGCTTAGAGAGACCAAGGCAACTAGAGTTCGCTGGACAGTATAGAGAGAAGAGAGCTGCACAGAAAGAACTCTGAAAATCTGTGGAGAGTCACTCTCTTGAATATTCAGCAGAGAACTGATCCATGCGTGGTTGTCAGGAAACTACCCAAAGAAAGGAAAGAACCATTTGAGAGGATGAAAGGAAACAGTGTTTGACATTCAAGAACAATGTCTGTTCCCACCAGCCAGACTGAAAACCTTATAATTCATAGAGCACTTGGTAGAATTTTCAGAAGAATCTTGCCTTAGTAATGAGGAATAATTTGCCCTAGATTATATTTTGTTTTGATCCTGCCTAACGAATAAAAAACATGAACCAAAAGAATCAAACTATTTCTAAGTAATTTAATTATATCCTACCACAAAGTTCAATAATATTTGTAGAAATGCATATATATCCAGCACCCAACAAGGTAAAGTCCTAATGTCTAGCACCTAATAAAAGATTATCAGGCATATAAAAAAAAGCAGGAAAACATGACCCATCAAAATCAACCCAGATGTTAGAATGTCCTGCAGACCAAGGACATTAATGAAGTATTTTAACTATCCCATATTTTTAAAAAGTTAAGTAGAGAAAAGGAAGACATAAAAAAGACCCAAATTGAATTTCTAGGGAGAAAAAACACAACGTCTTACAGAACTAAAACATATACCAAATGGGATTAACGATAGACCTTGCAAAAAAAGGGTAAGTACCCCCGTCATACAACATGCAAAAAAAGGGGGGTAAGTGAACTAAAGATATAACAATTGAAACTATTCAAAAGGAAATACAAAGAGAAAAAAAATTCAGAAAAAGAAAGTAAAAAGCATCAGTGATTTGTGAGATATTTAAAAGGGCTGATGTACATCTAATTGGAGTCCCTTAAAAAGAAGTGAGGAGGAAGGGGCAGAAAAAGCATTCAAAGAAATAATGGCTGAAGTTTTCCCAAATTTGATTAAAGCTATAAACCCACAGAGTCAAGAATTTCAGTGAATCCAAGTGAAAAGAAACATGAAGAAAACTACACCAACCCACATCATAATCACATTGCTCAAAACCAGTGATAAAAAGAAAATCTTAAAAGCAGTCAAATAAAAAAGTATAGGATGTACAAAGGAACAAATATGACAGCAGATTTCTCCTTATAAACAGTACAAGTGAGAAGACAATAGAACGTCTTTCAGTACTAAATTTTAAAAATGTGAAAATATCTTTAAAAACTAACATGAAATACTTTTTCATACATGCAAAAGCTGAAATAATTCATTACTAGCATACCTGCCCCAAAAAATATTACAGAAGTCCTTCAGGCAGAAGGAAAATGATATTAGATGGAAGTAGGAATCTGTTCTATACAAAGGAACCAAGAGCACTGGAAATGGTGGCCCTTAAGAAACCGCTAAAATAACAAAACAAAACAGAGAGTTATAGCTAATGAGCCAATAAAGGAAATAAAATTAAACCATAAAGAAATACCCTAAAAGAAGGATAAATATATATTTTTGCTTATTATTTGTGTATGTTTAAAATATAATTGACTGTTTAGAAATAATAACAATGTATTATGGAGTCTATAGCGCATAGGTAATTGAAATGTGTGACAGAAATAGAATGAAGGCCAGGAGGGAAGAAATGACAACATGCCATTCTAAGGTTCTTATACTATATGTGAACTGGTAGAATATCACTTGAAGGTAGCTTGTTATAAACCCTTAAGAAACCACTAAAATAACTAAACAGAACAGAGAGTTATAGCTAATGAGCCAATAAAGGAAATAAAATTAAACCATAAAGAAATACTCTAAAAGAAGGCAGAAAAAGAGGGAAAAAAGCAAATAATATAGAAAACAAACATCAAGATGATGTGTAACACCTCTAGCCACACTGATCATAAAAAAGAGAAGACTCAAATTACCAATAGCAAGAATGAGACAGGTAACATCACTACAGATTCTACAAACATTAAAAGATGATTAAGAGAATATTATGAACAACTTCATGCCAATTAATTTGACAGGTTCCCAGAAAAGCACCAAATTTTTTTCTCACTCAAGAAATGGATAATCTGGGGCGGCTGCCGTGGCTCAGCAGGCAGAGCTCCGACCTGCCGTGCTGGAGGTCTGGAGTTCAATCCCTGGTGCTTCCTGCCCATATGCAAATTGAAAAAAAAAAAGAAATGGATAATCTGAATAGCCCTGTATGCAAAAGTATTCTTTCCTCTATATATTGAATTTTACAGCTTGAAATTTTGAGATATGGTAAGAATTATTAGAATTTAGGGTACTAAATTCTAATAATCAAAGTGGCATATTAATCTTGTTTTTAAGATACAGAAGCTGCTGAGATAAACAGAACTTCTCATGGTTTACTTCCTACCTAGTCATAACCTTCTAATTACACTGATCAGGGGAAGAAAAAAAAGCACTTACAAATATGGTACTTTTCTTCCATAGTCCTTTATCCTTCAGGTCTCTTATTTTTCTGCTTATCTCCTTGGTAGGTTTCTCTTCCTCCTCAGCTCTCTACAGTAAGTCAGACCTTGGGCCTTCTGCATTTTTCATTGCCTTCTTACCCTTGGAGAAGTCATTAATTCACTTTCTGAATAAAATAATTCCTAAATTTTGCCCTAACCCAAATTCCAAATATCTTCAGAACTTTTAATGTCTTTAAAGGTGCTTGATATTTCCTTTTCATTATCATTATCATTATTCATATATGAACTAGGCAGTTTGTATGTAGCACAACTCCAGGGGGGGGCGCTATTCACATAGACTGATCTTTGCATCTGTACTTGATTGAGCACTTGATTATAACATTGAATTCCACTTTTCACTTTCGCATCAAAAATTTTTTACCTAAACTCCAGCACTATACCCTGAAAGCATCTTTCTCTCACATGGCATCTCTCCTTTTCTTTGTATATACAGAGCCTTCCTAGGCCCTTTATTGTGACTTAAACCCTATCTCCTTTAAAGGATGGTTCCAGACTCTTTCTTCCCAAAATGAGCATCTGTTGTAGTTACCCGATGTATGATTCACTTTGACACTAACATAATGTCTTTCATTGTTAGACATTTCATATGTATATATCTTCCATCCTCCAATTACACTGTTCATTCCTTAAAGGCAGTCTGATGCTTACTTTTTATCCCACAGAGTAACAAGTAGAGTTCTGTATACCCAGCAAGCATCCCTAAATCCATCATTGGAAGAAAGAGCAGGAAAGTACCCATCCTTTTCCCAGTTATTATATTTAAGTATTGTATTCATGCTCCATCTAAGGCAATGTTTGAAATAGTTTTGATTTTTCCCTGAACATCCATGCTTTGTATTCTACTTTTATATTAGAGAGAAACTACAGTAAACCTTGTTTCTTTTAATTAATATTTCTTAATTGCATATACAGTAAAAATAGATCTTTGTACATAAGTTATACATATCAAGCCCTTTTCTTTATTACAAAAGTCCCATATATCCCAAATTTTAAAAGGTTTTTTTAATAATCATGACTAATTAAATTTTCCCTCAATTAAAATGATAAATGTTAACTATGGGCTCAGACACTATTCCCATCATATTTATCCTGTATTTAAAGAATCTTCATTGACTTCCGAATTTTGAAGGTTGAGTTCAGGTGCCTTATTCTGCTCTTCAAGACTGTCCACACTCGACTTGAAGTCTCCATTCTAGCTAAACCAGAAGTGGACTCAAAGATCAGCCACACATGTCTTGGGCTTGCCCACTTTCTGTTCAGGAATAGCTTTTCTCCATCTTTTCTAAATTGGCATGTCTTTCAAGTCCAGCTCACGTCTAACTTCTGATCATCATTTTATCTCCTCTGTTTTTACAATGTAATCCTAAATAGAGATAACTCTCAAGGCATACCATTGTATTGTAGTTTAGTTGAGAAAATAAGCGCTTTTAAATAACTGCTTTACTTTAAATGCCTTTTAAATAATTTGAGGGAAGCTTTTTGAAACAAGATTGTTCATTTGTTATTTCCCTCTGGGGCATCTCAGCACTTCCATGGAATAGCACGCTGCACCATAGAGGCATAGACTATATATGTTGTCTCTGGGATTGGTAGGGGTGTGAGAGAGTACCAAATGAAAAATCTGAATATGTTACTAGCTCCTCCTGAGTCAGTTCTTCCCAGAATGACTTCATTACTTATGTCCATTCCCATTATAAGATTTACTCAAAAAGAGTCCAAATCAGTGGTATTCCTCAGTTTGAAATTTGCACCTTTCTTCGTTAATAATTGAACGGTGGCTGAACATCTTTGCATATTTGACATTTTTTCCTCTTTTATTTGAATAACTTTAGATTTGATTATTTTGCTCTATTCTCCCTTCTCTTTTGACCTCTTTATTTTTTGTCAGTTTGTTATGTATGCCTTAGCTCAGATTTCTCTTTTTCCCCTTATTTCCCCAGTCTAAGCTCTCTTCCATATTGTACTAGGAAGTAGGAGAGGCTAACCCTAGCAGGTGCGGGATAGGTAGTGAGAACATCTCTACCCACAGATGATAACACATTGAAAAGTTTGAAATACTCAGAAACTTAAGCCCAAAATAGACAAAATGAGTACAAAGGAGGGCAACTTAGTGATGGAGAGAGAGTTGTATGTGAGGAGCAGGTTGGGTGGTTATCTGCTACTGGGCTTTTACTGTTCTGTAAGCTTTTGCATGGCTGAGCCATCTCCATTTTAAAGAATGAGCATTGGAAAGGAAGCCACAAATCAATTTCTTACTAATTATTAAATTATAAATAATTTTTATTTTTTTCCTTTTAATTATAAAGTGATGAAAGATGTATTTCAAATAGGATTGTTTGATACTGGGTGGCATTTACATAAGCTTTTCTTGGAAATTTCTTGTCATTCTTCATGTGTTTTTTTGGGATGATGATATAACTGCAATATTTCAAAATATAATATTTCCAAAAAGGTGATTGTAAAATACAAAATTAAATCTTACTCTTAGATTAAGGTTATTTTATCATCCAGCTACCACTTTAATAAAATAAGCAATTTCAATAAAGGGATTATAAATATAATTTGTCTTTTCTGTTTAATTTATTTTTATTATTTAATTCATTTTAATTTTTATGTATACGACATAAAATTTGCCTTTTTAGCCATTTTTAAGTGTACAGTTCAGTGACATTTATTGCATTCACAGTGTTGTGCTACATAAACACCATTCATTACTAAAATATCTTCACTGCATAAAACAGAAGCTCTGTTCCTATTAAGCAATAATCCCTCATTTTCCTTACCCCCAGCCCCTAGTAACCTCTAGTTGGCTTTCTGTAGGTGTGTATTTGCTTATTCTAGATAGTTCATGTTAGTGGAATCATAAATTAGTTGTCCTTTTATGTCTGGTTTCTTTCACTTAGCATAATGTTTTCGAGATTTATCCAGGTCGTAACATGTATCAGAAGTTCATTGCTTTTTTTATGGTTGAATAATATTCCATTGTAGGTATATACATTTTGTTTAGCCATTCATCCACTTAATTGCAGTTATCTTGGCTTGGTATTTTATGCTATGTTCAGGCAGTTTTAGGATAAAGAGAAGAAAATCAAAGAGTTTTTTGCTTAGCACACTTGCTACTGAGGCATTCTTATTGAAAAATAATAAGGTGTTCTCATTTCAGAGCAAAGACAGCAAAACTGACACTGATATCTGGAGAGCTAAAGGAATGATGCCACTTTTAGGAAGAGGGCCATCTTAGGCCTGCGAAAGCTTTTGTGCATGTGTTCCAAGTGCTCACTCTATCACATCCACAACCTACATTGGTTTTGCATCTTAGGTGCAGAACTTAAGTGATGACAGCTGCTGGTAGGTCCCATTGCCTTACATACAGTAGAATGTGTATGTGTTTCATTTTTAGTTCTTGAATATTGACTAGATTATAAAACTTCCTTTAAAATGTTGTGGTGTCCTTTGATCAGAGCATATAACTAAGATATTTCTGCTAGGAAAGCAAGAAATAAAAGCCACATATAAATATAAAATAAGTGGAAATTGGAACCTAATTATTTGATTAATTTATTTATCCAGCATGGCTAATTCCACTTTGAACATCTTACCTATATACTTGCAGCTTTATGTTCTCTAAATTGAATAGTTTGTGGAGGGGTCATATCATAGAGCCTTCCGTTTCCACAATGATTTGTCATACTCTTGAGTTTTATTTCAATCCTGTTATCAGTAAATTCTCAGCATCTGCCCTCCTGGATGAATAAACTTATCAATCATATGTTTTCTTAAAGGTGTATTTTATGTAATATTGGTTTGGATGCATGTTGGGTGCATGTTAGTAACTTCGTTGAGTCCTTTATTGTTTGTACCTTGTAGTACATATTACTTATAGCCAAATAAGTTATTTTTTCCATCAACACCTATACTTTGTTTCCGTATAAAATGGAAAATATTGTTTTATTTGATAGTCCCCCTACTAAGTTTTACACATTAAAATCCAAACTAAAATGGACAATTTCTAGATTCTCATTTGTGTCCATCATGCAAAGTATATGGATCTGTATATAAAACCACTTCCAGAAAATTAGCCTATCTGATGATAAGAGCTCACATAATTCCAAATCAAATGTACATATTTCTGAAGAAGCTTCTACTGGTAGTGAGCATATCGCTAAATTATACTGAGTTTTATTTATTTTGTTGTGACTTTTATGCTATTTTACTAGTCAATATTTTCTCTCCAATCTTTTAGAAGTCCATAGACTACTCTCATTTTGACCTTTTTAAATTAATTTATACATTAAATAAGAGATGCACACATACCATCCCTTAGTTTACGACATATCTTTTTAAAAATTAGGCTCAGCTTTCAATTCTATAAACCATTTCTTCATTGGAGCATCAGTTATTCATTCACTCAGTATGTATTTATTTGTATATATCTTATTAGCACTACCTTCTGCTTGCTACTCAATTTTTATCTAAATGAACTGTGACCACAGTGACTAGAAACTAGTGACTAGAGCATTATAGATGCAAAGATAAGTAAATTTTACTGAAACTCAAGGGATTCACAGACAGGTTTACAAAAAATTGCCATGGAAGAGTTGTTATTGTAGAAACATAAACAAATGGAGAGGATATAGAGGTGGAAGAGTGAAGTAAAGATAGGGAAGACTTGAGAGAAACTGACATTTGACTTTGAGCCTTGAGATTTTGAGAAGACGAGAGAAGATAAGATATGTCTCAGACAACAAGACCAGCATCATAAAATACACCATATTCATGAAATGGTGAGAAGTTCCATTAGAATATTGGATATGAGGGATCAAGGTGACAGATGCAGTTGGAAAGGTAGGAAACGGCTACAGTGTCTGAAAGGTATTTTATGGTTGGGATTCTGTGCTGCCTTTGAATCTGCAGGCCAAGAGGGTACCTTCATGCAAGGAAGTTGAGTGATCTGTTAGTGTATTTTAAGGAGATCATTTTGGAGCACAGTGAGAAAGACTGAAATGTGAAGAGACAGGTAATAAATAGGGAGACCAGTTAGCAGACTGTTAGAATAATTCAGAGAAGAAATAATGAAGTCTTCTTTAACTGATGCTTTTGCAGTGGGTATGGAAAAGGGCAAGCTCAGCAGCCCGGATGCAGTCAGGAGGACTGAAGAACAATTGAATGTGCACAGTCATGAATACTGACTCATTACTATTTACCACTTTTCTTCTCTCTCTTTCTCTTCTTCTTAAAAACTTCCCTGTCATGCTCTTTCTTCAACTTTGAGGAAAAGGATTGCTTATAAAATGTTCTTTGTAGAAAAGGCAGTTTAACTCGATCTTATTGAATCTTACTTATTCCTCATTTAGTTATAACCAGAGTGTGTCCCTAAGCAATTGAATAGTGTTACAAGATCATCTTCTGCTTGGATCAGGTTAGTGGGTATGGTTTGAATTCATTATTAATTAGACCTTCAGAGAAAGTAACCAAACCCATTAATCTTTAACCACACATTGTACCTCAAAGTCGGGAATTTTGAGAGAGTCACTGTGTCCCCATATCAGGGGCATTGTCTTTCCTTGATGGAGAGCCCTTTCCTAACTGGGTAAAGAATATTATCTCTGGCAATTTTATATCAGTATGTTATACAAAGGAGAACATAGTAAACCATGTATAGTTTGGAAAGTTATAGAGACACTGACAAATTGTGGTTCTCCCCACCACACACCTCAGTCTCTCTGTTTCCATGGCATCCCCCCAGTCTAGCTTCTCATTTTCTCTCATGTGGCCTCTGACTTGTCTGTCTACCTCAGCCTCTTCCTCTTGTAACTGCTCCTGCTACCAGGTTAACCTTCGTAAAAAATTGCCTTCATATTATTCACCTGCCTATTGACCAGCTTAAGCTCATCCTTCTGGCATACCATTTGCATAATGATCTGACCTTGCCTTACTATCTGGTGTTGTTTCAAATGTACCTGCTTGATAAATTTTTTATAGACAGTCATAAGGACCCCCTAATTGTCCTAATCTGTGGATCTTATCTCTCCCATGTATTTATTATGCCATTGAGGGTTGCCATCATATGCTGATTTTTATTCTGTCTAGCACCAAGCGCAGTTCTGGGCACATAGTACATAAATGGAAGATTGAATATTTCCTCTTTCATCCTTTGCTTCGGGTTCATTTAATCTTTTCTAACCTTACCCGGTGTAAGAGCTGTTTTCTGATTGGGTTTTTTAATTTCTTTCTCCTTCCTTAAATAGCTGACATCTGTATAACATGTTTTATACAAATCTCATAGGACACTTTAAACACCAATAATGTTATCTTTATTTTTATATATAGAAGTCTTTCTCTTCTTTACCAAAAACCCACAATGATTCAGCTACTTTCATGACTAAAATGGTCTCTGCATTTTTCTGTGGCCATTCTTTATGATGGCTAGAGATCAATAATAGCCTTTTTGATAACATAACAATTGGTGTTAATCATAATATTCTTAAGAAATCATGACACTTGGGCGGCTGTCGTGGCTCAGCAGGCAGAGCTCCGACCTGCCGTGCTGGAGGTCTGGAGTTCGATCCCTGGTGCCTCCTGCCCATATGCAAATTAAAAAAAAAAATTTTAAAAAGAAATCATGACAGGTAGCCAGGTAGACCAGTTTAGTTGGACTGCATCTGTTTCTTTACTGTGTATACACATGGGTCCAAGGAAGAAAAAAACAACTTGACATTCATAAAGGATATAGCCTAAGATGCTCTTAAATTTCCTAATTTTAAAATATCACTAAATATCAGAATTGTGCCCTTTGAAAAGTTTAATTTTGTGTTATGTGAATTTCATCTAAATAAATAATTTTTAATTGTCAAAAAATATTGCTCTGATCTCACCTGCCATGCTGGAGACCCGTGTTCGATTCCGGGTGCCTGCCTGCAAAAAAATATATATATATTGCTATGAGTTTTTGCTTGGTTTCCTTATTTAAAAATTGAGAAAAATAACTATCTCACCAAAAGAACATACAATAAATGAGAACAAAGCCTTTGAAGCTAGGCTTACTCACTATCTGCTACTAGGGAATAACTCAATTCCTTCGCTAGCCTGCAAATTGCTTGGTTGTTGTCCTTTACATTCTCTCTGGAAGAGCTTAAACAATAAATATTAAATCTACAAATGCCAAGAGATCACTTTAGTTAACTCTTGGTTGCTAAAGGAAACACATTCAACGCACCATATAAAATTAGAATCTTCGGAAGTAAAAATGGATGAATGAATAAATGGAAGGAGCTGAGACGAGAATCTTATTTTGTGTTTATGTTTTTCTTTAGTATTCTTGTGAATGAAGATTATTTAAAGCTTTTGCTCCTCTCCCTGTGAATTCTGCCCTAATATTCTAGTTGGAGAGAGAATACATTAAAAAAAAGTAAATAATCAATTTCAATTAGTGGTAATGTCATAATGGAAATAACGTAAGGTAAAGGAATCTAATGTGTTTCTGCACTCCATTAGGTTGGGTGGTAAGGAAAGGGCCCAGAGTAGAATGAGATTTGAGTTGAAGGATGCAATGGAGCCAGGCACAGGAAGATCGGAGGAAACAGCTCATGCAAAGTCCATGAGCCAAGAAACTTAATATATTCAAAACAGAAAGGAGGCCAGTGTAACTGGTGCAAAGTTAGGGAGCGAGGGAATAAAATAGAGTGGAAGATGTGGTCAGAGAGCTAGGCCAGGGCCAGATCATTAAGGCCACATCAGCCATATAAACAATAGACTCCATTTGAGTCCAATAGGAAGCCATTATAAGTTTTAAGCAATGAGAAATTTAATTAGATTCATTGTTTTAAGACATAATTTTGATCAGGGAGTTCTGGCTTATGGAATAAGCATTTGAAAGAGACAAGAGGCTGCGTCTGTCACTGGCTTCCGGCCGTTTGGGGGGCTTGCCAGGTGCTCTCAGGCCTGAGGGGTAGGTACCACCCCTCAAGGAATCTGCCAGCACTGTGATTCTCTATTGGGAGTTCTGGGCAGTGCCTACGGGTGTGCCAGGGCTGGCTGGAGCGGGGCTGCTCATCTCCTGGGAAGGCTTCCTGTCGGGGTGTGCCACCTGCGCAGCCAGAATGTGGAGAGCCTGCTGCAGGCCTTCCTAATAAGGCATGGGGAGATTTTCCTTGAGGCTGCTTAATTTAGAGGACTTTGAACAACATACAGCTAATCATATTCAATCCAAAGGCAGTCAGAATGAAAGGCTTGGGAATACACATGTAACCAGAAGAACACTAGTGTCTCAAATGTTTTATCGCCTTTCCCCGGTTCCAATGGAGTTCCACCAGAAGAAAGCATCTGAATGTAGCATCACCTCCAGGAAGGCCCTGGTTGAAAAAGTGGAAGAATTAAGATGCAGAAATCCGGCAGCTGGCCAGCTAGTACAGACAGCCTAGCATGTCTATTTCCAGATGGAGGCCCAGAGCCACCAGGAGTACATGCACAGGGAGACAGGACAAGGAAGTAAGCCAAGCGTGTTCCTTGAATGCACTACCCTCATGCACACCTCCTCCCCACCCCACCCCCACAATCCAGGACTTCCCCAATACCCCCCTACACCTGAACCCGGTCACTGGCTCCTACCCTCCATGCTCCAAGCACCCTGCATGCACCCCACATGCACACAAGCCTGTCCCAGCCCAATCCACCCCCCTGTGTAAGCTCAGGTCTCCTTCCGCTCCTCCCAAGACCGTACTTGGCCAGCCCCTCGACCCCCACCTTCCCCTCCCAACCCCCTGCAAGTGGTCACCTGTGCATCCGGGCTATAGGCGTTCACTTCATACCCAGGCCACACCTGCATCCAGCCCATAGTTGTTCAACCCCACCCGGTGCCCCCTGAGCTCTGCCCAGACACACATCACTATTTGGTTCCCCTACCCCAAGACATGCACACCCATGCACCCACTCACACCATACCCCTCAGCTCTGGGCAAGCGCTGACCTACACATCCAGACCACACCCACCCCCAGCCCATGCAAGCACAATCCCAATCCACACAAAGGCACAGCTACATCTTCCCTGCCAAGTACCCATTTATTCATGCACGTATCTCCTGACCCCTGCATCCCACACCCCTGCCCCACGCAGGTACATACCCTTGCCACACCCCACCCCTGCAAATGTGGACCTGAGCCAGGGCCCCGCCCACCCATCATCACCCACCTCTGAAACACATCCTGCAACCTCTGCAATCTGTGCCCCACCTCTACACACGTGCCCACCTGCATCCTGCCCACATAACAGAGTGCCTAAGCTGCGCCTCGCCCCCACAGCCCCTGTGTTGCATGCCCACAACCCCGTGACTTGCACCTTTCACTCACAGGCACCAGGGTAGTCCCCGACTATGCATATACCCGCACCTCAATCGTCACCGCACTCTTGTGCCCCACCCCACACTCCACATCCTGTTCCATACCTGTCCCACAAAGACAAAGCTTTAGACTACTGAAGTCAATCAACATCCAAAATAACCCTATCAAGATATTTACATGCTGTGAAGACAACAGAAGGTCACTAACTATATGAAGTTGCAGACAGATACAGCCCAGTCTAATGACCAAACTAAAACACTGGAGGAGACACAGACTTTGGAGCAACTAATCAAAGATGCTTTTTTTTCTTATTTTTTACATGGGCAGGCACTGGGAATCGAATCCGGGTCCTCTGGCATGACAGGCAAGCATTCTTGCCTGCTGAGCCACCGTGGCCCGCCCCAAAGATGCTTTTAAAAGGATCAAGAGTAAAAGCAAAAAATGTTTATTTGGTACAAAATTTAAATTTTGACTAGTGCATTTCCTAATATAACTTATGTAGATAGTTTGATTGAACACCATAAGTACTTGGAATCTCAGGTAGGACATGAGATTTTGTTGGTTTGTCCAGAGTGATGCCCTGATGAATCCCAGAGTGATTCGATCAGTGAGTGGAAAAGCATTTGCGAAGTCCCCTTTGGGGAATGGTGAGAACGGGGAGAAATTCAGCTTCCCCAAGTTGAATTCTTGATATTCTCACAAGCAGTGTGGAGGGCCAAGACTATAGGCTGAGCCCCCAGTCTTGGAGTTCATTCATATGAAACTTAACCCCACAAAGGATAGGTCAAGTCTACTTAAAATTTAGGGCTGTCACCCCCAGGAGAGCCTCTTTTGTTGCTCAGATGTGGCCTCTCTCTCCGGCCAACACAGCAAGCAGTCTCACCACCCCTCCCCTTGTCTACGTGGGACATGACTCCCAGGGGTGTGGACCTTCCTGGCAACATGGGACAGAAATCCTAGAATGAGCTGAGACTCAGCATCAAGAGATTGAGCAAAACCCTAGAATGAGCTGAGACTCAGCATCAAGGGATTGAGAAAACCTTCTCGACCAAAAGGGAGCAGAGTTGAAATGAGACTAAGTGTCAATGGCTGAGAGATTCCAAACAGAGTCGAGAGGTTATCCTGGAGGTTATTCTTATGCATTAAGTAGATATCACCTTTTTATTCAAGATGTAATGGAGAGGCTGGAGGGAACTGCCTGAAAATGTAGAGCTGTGTTCCAGTAGCCATGTTTCTTGAGGATGATTGAATAATGATATAGCTTTCACAGTGTGACTGTGTGATTGTGAAAACCTTCTGTCTGATGCTCCTTTTATCTACCTTGTCAGCAGACGAGTAGAACATATGGAATAAAAATAAATAATAGGGGGAACAAATGTTAAAATAAATTTAGTTTGAAATGCTAATGAAAGTGAGGGGTAAGGGGTATGGTATGTATGATCGTTTTTTTTCCTGTTTTCGTTTTATTTCTTTTTCTGTTGTCTTTTTACTTCTTTTTCTGAATTGATGCAAATGTTCTAAGAAATGATGAATATGCAACTAAGTGATGATATTGTGAGTTACTGATTATATATATTAGTGTTTTAGTTTGTTTGTTAAATTTTTTCTAATTAATAATTTTTTTAAAAAAAGGATCAAGAGTAGAAACATGAAGAGTAGCTAAAACATTATTTCAGTAACCCAAGCAGGAAATGGTAACTTGGACCAAGGAAATTATAGTAAAAATAGACAAAGAGGATAGATTCAAGAGAATTTTGGTAGATAGAGACATTCAGATAGAATTTGTAGATTTCTTGGATTTGGAAGCTGATGAACAGTGAGAAATCAAGGAGATGGGGCAAATTGACTTTGTACAACATGAAGAGATAATTTCTTTAATCAATGATTTAAAAATAATGTTATGATAATGAAATGAAATAGTGCATGGAAGTGGGTGGCACAATGTTTGGCCCACAGTAGGCATTCATCACATTTTTATTCTTGTCCCCACCTCCCCCCTCCATTAGGAATTTATGTTCTCACATAATTTCTTCAGGGTCACCAAATTCAACCAAATGATTAGAAAGCCCATTGGTGAGTATTATATGAGCTTTAGTCATTCATCATTTCGGTAAATATTTTCTGAGCTCTTTCTATATGTAGTCACTGTGCTCCCTTCTGGGAACGTATTAATGAGTAGAGTGTATGCAATGCCTGTCCTGAAGGAGTTTACTGTCTGGGAAGGCGTATTATTACACTAACTACCATCACTCATAAAATTACAGCTGGGATATTCAAGAAGAATATCAAGAAGCACTATGAGAATTTCTCTTCTTGACTTTCATATTTTTTCTAGATGACCTCATTCACTCCCATTTTTCATTTTGCATATGTATGCCAGTAACCTCTAAACCCATCCTAGGGCTCCAGATTCACATTTCCCACGGCCTAAGGAATGTCTCCAGCAGATTGTCATATATTCTTCACTAACTCCACTCATCTTCTATCCTTTCCTGTCCCCAATACTTTCCCTTTATTATTGCCCAACAGTTAATATTGTTGCTATCATCCTAGTTTGCCAAGCTAGAAATGTCACAAATGTTCATAACAATAGCAACTTCATAAGATTATTATTATTAACCGCATTTTCCCAATAAAAAAATTAGACTCAAAAGGTTAATTAGAGCGGGCCACAGTGGTTCAGCAGGCAGAGTTCTCGCCTGCCATGCCAGAGACCTGGGTTCAATTCCCGGTGCCTGCCTATGTAAAAACAAAAAAAATGTTAATTAACTTTCCTGAAGTCATACTGCTACTGAATATCAGATCTTGGATCTAAACCCACTCTCCCTGACGTTTCAAATTTTGTTCTTTCCATGAGAACGTTTTGAAGAATTTTAAAAACTTTTCTTTAAAAATGCTGGAGGAAGGGGTGCAAAAGTAGTTCAATGGTAGAATTCTTGCTTGCATGCAGGAGACCTGAGTTCGATTTCCGGCCCATGCACTTCCCAAACAAACAAACAAAGAAATCAACAAAAACAAACAATTTAACAAATGGTGCTGCAATAATGGGATACTCACGTGGAAAAAGAATAAAATGTGACCCCTCCATACAGCATACAAAAAAAAAAAGCTGGAGGAGGGCAGTAGTTTCAGGCCCCAACCTACCTTTCCCCAAAGGGAGAAACTTCAGGGCTCTGTCCGCCTCACAGAAGCTTTTTTTTTTTAACATGGGCAGGTACCGGGAATCGAACCCGGGTCCTCTGGCATGGCAGGCAAGCATTCTTGCCTGCTGTGCCACCAAGGCCTGCCCTGACAGATGCTTTGAACTACCAGCAAGAACTAATAGAAACATCTTTTTCAAAGCTCCAGAAAAGTTGAAGGACTCCAGTAATGGGACAAGCACTGAATCAACAGAAAGGCAAATAAAAGCAATAGGATCTCGTGGTGCCCTGGCTAACCTCTCCCTCACCCTTCACCAGCTCCACTCAGAGCTGGCCCATGCTTCCAGTAAGGATCCCTGTTTTAGAGGAAGTAGAGTAACTTTCTTTAAAAAGCAACTTTAATCATACACCTTATGACCCATCGAATGACTCTCAGTATAATCACAGAGTTGTGCTTTCATCACTACTATCAATTTTAAATCATTTTCAGTGCTCCAAAAACAAATACCCCAAATACCCTATAACCCCATATTATTGACACATAGCGTTAGTGTGGCACCTTTGTTATAACTAATGGAATAATATTAAAGTATTACTGTTAACTATAGTTCATAGTTTCAATTAAGTATATATTTTTGCATATACCAACCTATTAATGTCACTTATAAGAGTGACATATATTTATTCTAGTTCATGGAAGAATATTCTTATATTTGTACTATTAACAATCTTCATTTTATTGATTCTCTCAAACATCCAGTTTTGCCAGCTAAAGAAGTGTTGACTAGCAGTTTTTCTTTCAGTATCTTAAATGTATCATACCACTGCCTTCTTGCCTCCATGGTTTCTGATGAAAAATCGGATCTTAGTCTCATTGAGCATCCCTTGTATGTGATGGTTTGCTTTTCTCTTGCTGCTTTCAGAATTGTCTCTATCTTTGGCAGTTAACACTCTATTAATGTGTATCTTGGAGTTGATCTATTCAGATATATTCTGTCTGGAGTATGTTGCACTTTTGGGGCCTGTATATTAATGTCTTTTATAAGAGTTTGGAAATTTTCAGCCGTTATTAACTCAAATCTTTTTGCTCCTTTTCCATTCTCTTCTTCTGAGCCAGCCATGACATATCTGACATTCATGCTGTCATTCAATTCCCTGAAACCCTGCCCAAATTTTTCTGTTCTTTTCTATGTCTATTCTTCTCTCTGTAAGATTTGGATGTCCTGTCTTCTAGCTCAACAATCCTTTCTTCTGCCTGTGCATATCTGCTGTTGTGTGGCTCTAGTGTATTTTTAATCTCGTTTGTCATGACTTTTATTCCCATAAATTGTTACTTTTCTGTGTAAGCTTACAAATTCTTCTTTATTCTTTATGCTTACCCAGTGTCTTCTTGATGTCCTTTATCTGTTTAACCATATTTTCCTTTATCTCCTTGAATTGATTTAGAAAATTTATTTGGAAATCTTTGATTTGATGTTCAAAATTCTGTATCTCCTCTGACTTTTTAATTTATTCCTTTGACTAGGCTATATCTTTCTCTCAAAGGAAGGAAATGGGCACCAGCAACTGAAGCTGAGGAAGTTACTCGCAATTCTTCACCATAGTTTCTCAGTCTCTTTGTCCCATTCTTTTCTGGATGTTGCAGTGCTGTTCTTTTCTCTGGAATCCCAGAACAGTTGTTTCAGACAGTTTTTGCCTGTCCAATAGCTCTTTTTGGTAAAAGAGTGAACCCTTCAGTCTCTCTGTTGGTGGCCTGAGGGCCTTGCGTTCTAAAACTTGCCTTGCTATAGAAGGCAGTTCTCAGAGTTCACCTACAGAATGCTGTGGGAGAGCAGTCAGGTAGTGCTGCCTTGGCAAGAGATTGCTGGCTGTAAGACAGACTATGCAGTACCCTAGAGCTGACCTTGAGAAAACTGTTTCCTAGGAAAGAGGTCATTTGGGAACTTCCCAGGACCACATGAACATATGCTTTCTCTAAACCCATTGTATGGATAAGCCCTGAAGGAGCGCATTTGCATAGGTTGATCTGCAGAGACTGGAAAAGGTCTCTTCTTTTCTTTCCCTTTTATTGGTTAGCTCTTTACATTCAAGGAAAGCTCTGTCATAACAGTAGGTGGCTACAAGCTTAAGGAACAGAAGCGTCGGAGTCTAAATTCATGCAATAAGACATTAAAATATCAAAATGTCAAACGTTTTCCTCATTTACCATACATATCATTCTATTTATCCATTTCCATGTCTGTCTGTCAGTCCATTTTCTGAACACTTGAGTGTATATTGTATATATCATGCCCCTTGAATATTTAATACTGCCACGTACATTTCCTAAGAACAAGGATATCCACCTTAAGTGCAGTTATCAAGTTCGAGAAATTTATTGCCATAAAGCTTACAGACTATATTCCAACTTTTTTATATGTCACAATAATATTCTTTTGAGCCTTCTCTCCTCCCTTGTTAGATCTCATCTAAAATCATGTACTGCCTTTATTATCATTGTGTCTTTAGTTGGTCTTTCTTTTACTTTTATTATTATTATTATTAGGAACATATATACAACATAGACTTTCACATCTCAGCTACTCCCAAGCTATACCACTCAGTAGGATTAATCACATTCACCATGTTACAGTACCCTCACCACCTTACTTTACTAAAACTGTCTCATCTCCCCAGGCAGATCCCCTACACCAATTATTTAATTCCCCACCTCCCTGTCCCTGTTCCTGACAACCTATACTCTAACTTTTGCCTTGCTTTAATTTTATATTCTCCAGTATTTTCTTTGTAGTTATATTGGGGCTTAAATTCGCCATCCTAAACCTTTAATAATCTCATTTTGCCTTGATACCAGTTTAATTTCAATAGTGTGCATGAACTATGAACCTAAAACCATCTGTCTCCCCACCTTTGAAGTAGTTCTTGTCATTAATTACATGTTTATACATTATGAGTGTAAAACCGCTTATTCCTCATTTTATTTTATGTCTTTGCCTTTTACACCCTGTAGGAAGCAAAAAGTGGAGTGACAAACTAAAAATATGATAGTATTGACTTGTATATTTTCCCTGTCATTATCCTTACCAGAGATCTTTATTTCTTCATGCAGCTTCAATCTATTGTCCTTTCCTTTCAACCCGTAGAACTTTCTTTAGCATCTCTTGTAGGGCTCGTCTAGTGATAACAAACTTCTTCAGCTTTTGTTTATCTGGGAATTTCTTAATCTCTCCCTCATTTTTGAAAGACAGTTTTGCTGGATAAAGGATTTTGGGTTGGCAGTCTTCTTGCTTTCAACACTGAATATGTCTTCCCACTGCCTTCTTGGCTCCATAGTTTCTGATGAGAAATCAGCACTTAATCCTAGGCTCCCTGGTATGTGACTTTATGACTTTTAGAATTTTCTCTTTGTCCTACACAGTGTACTGTTTGATTATAATATGCCACAGTATGGGTCTATTTGCATTTATCCTGTTTGGAGTTTGTTGAGTATGTTAGAGGTATATATTACATTTGAAATGTAATATTAGAATAAGTTATTGATCTAAAAAGCACAGGCTAGCAATTAATCAATAAGGACACTGACATATATTTTAGAAGATATGACTGTAGAGCTGGTAGGTCTACAATAGGTCAATATTTTTTAGAGACAAAGTAAAGATCCAACTACTTAAGCCCACACCTTTCAAGTGATAGACCTATGTTCCAGGTGTAATGCTACATGGGAAGGAAGTGAGTAGTTTTTCTTAGGAAAGTCTTCACAGAGGAGGTCATAAAAGAAGAAAAGGAGTTCACCTAGGCAGGTAAATATAAGGGACATTCAGAAAATTCAGGGGCATCTAAAGGGATGAATATTGAAACTGCACATAGTTTTTGCTATGAGCGGAACACAGTGTACATGTTAGTTTTTAAAATGACAAAAGAGTATGTATGAAAAGCTTGTACAGGCTGCATCACAAAGGAAATTAGATGTCCTCCTCAGTAGCAGTTTAGACGTTATTCTCTAGACCGAAACCATTAAAAGATTTTAAGCAAAAGGCATATTATTACCCAATTTTCACTGTAGAAAGCCCTTTCTGCCCTTTCTGAGGACAATGAGAAAAATAAACTGAAACAGAAGAAAAACAATCAGTAGAGTTTGATAATGACCTAGATAAAACATGATAAGGGCTGATCTCAAAGCAGAAGTGGTGAGAATGGAGAGAAGGTGATTTTAAACACTTAAATACAGGATAAATACAGTTGTTCCTTCCATATTGCAAGGGTTAGGGGTGCAGTGTGCCTGTGATCTGGAAAATCTATGTGAAACTTTTTGGCCCTTCCTTCAAAACAAAGAAGAAGTCAGAATTTTTTTCTTTTTCTTTTATGGGGTGTTTACATACCTTTTTGTAAAATTTGGGTTAGGTATTTAGTTGTAGGCTATATGTAGGTCAGTATTAAGTAAAAATACTATATGAAAAAGAAATTGAAAAAATACAAAATAAATAATAAATTTTCTTTAAATGAAACAAATTTGAGAGAATAATACTAAATATACTGCATTTATAACAAAAGACATTTAAAAAAATAATCTTTGAAATTCCCTACTGGTACTCACCATTAGCCTGTGATGTATCTCTTCCTGGCCTTTGTGTGTCATCTGCGGCTTCCACGAGACTCCACAAAAATTCCTATTTAATATCCTATGCAGACCAGCAATATATCGAAACCACTATAGAGAAAGTCACGATGTGGAAGAGATAACTGTAGTTATTCATAAAATATAGTTACTCCCCCCCAAAAAAAAAATACTGGCAGTATATAAAATTGCATACCTGCTCTATGTGCCAGTTATCAGTTATAAGCTGCATGACTGTGGGCAAGTCACTTAACTTTTCTAATCCTCAAGTGCCTCCTATGTAAAATGGTCACAACTGGTCATTAAAAATAAATGTGGGGCAGTATGATGGTGGTTCAGCACGCAGAGTTCTCACCTGTCATGCCAGAGACCCAGGTTCGATTTCCGGTGCCTGCCCATGAAAAAAAATTAAATGTGATAGTACATGCTATGAGCTTAGCATAGTTCTTGACCTTTAATAACAGTGAATAACTGTTATCATTTATACTTTTAATCACTTAAACATTCATCAAAAATCTGTGATGTGTACATGTATGAGCTAGGTAACAGAGCACACCAAGCATAGACGACCCTTATACCCTAGTTACTGTCACCATGCGAGTTAGCCTGAACATATTGAGTGTGGACATCTGCTGAGCTCACAGGGGGCAGATCACCTCCAGTAAAAGTAGAGGGAAAATTACCTCTATTCTCGCCAATTTGCCGTCTGTGAAATCCTACTGCATCCAGTTGAAGCTGTGAGTGAGTATAAGATGGAATTGCTGTATAGTCTATTACCATCTTTATTTTAGAACATGGATTGTCCATTCAGAAAAATGAATGTCCCCATCTTGACATACTCATTTTGTAGAAACAAATTCACTTGTTAATGCATGGGCTGACCCATGTAACTCTTACCCTGAAAAATATTATTTTTCAGCGACAACTGCTAAACTTCATTAGCATTCTGTGTAACATGAAAATGCCACAAAGTGCATGATTAATAGAGAAATGGAGATGAACCATAGGGAAAAGGCAGAGGTAACTCATAACAAGATGAGTATACCTTGTTATTTTTAACAAAAAATAATGTTAGTTTAGCTTGAGAGACTGCATTCTGTAAGTCGTAATTTTAATCTTATCAGTTTAAAAGTAAAACACAGTCCTCTGCTAACACATGTTCATGCTTTATGCTTAAGCCTGAAAATATATATAACCTTTATACATACTGCCCAGGGAGGGAGACAAAACACCTAAGATAACATTCAATTTTCAACCTTGTGTCACTATCGTGGCTTCAAGAAAGCTACTCTAATGTAGATGCTGTGGTTGACCTGCCAAGGATGTAGCCCCTTGAACTGTTTGATTGAAGAAGAGAGTGCTTATTGATTAAAAATTGAGAATGCAGATGTGCTTTATTGTCACAAATGTGTGTGTTGAAGTGACTATTCTCAAGGCAGGTTTTTGGATACCCCCCTCTCAGCTCAGGTTCAGCTGAGATTCTTTCATAGCGGATAGCAGACACAGGCACCATACCACTTCCATGTGTGATAAAATGTCTAAGCACAGTCTTCTTAATAAGATAATTTTTTGTTTTATCACCTACATTAACCGAAAGATTGCAAACTTCAGTACAGTAACTGCTAGGTTTCCTGCTTTGCAGTTGGGCTTTAGGAGCCTGACTTCCTTGTTCTACCTCCAAGAAGTTTGATAACCAGGGATAAGTCATTGATCTGCTGCCTCAGTCTTTCCATAAATAGGATGAACATGTAATACTTTGGTGTTTTCTGTGGTCTAACAGCATCCCATTCTTTTATGATTCTGTTATCAAATCTAGAGTATCCTTTTCGTGTGCACATTTTACCGAGGGACATTGTCCAAATGAGTGTGTCCTTGGGGCAGCAGGCAAAAGTGTAAATGGTCTAAAACAATCCCAAAACCATTGTGTAGGAAGTCCAGTTAGCAGCTAGGATGGTAAGCTTGAAGAAAAGAAAATTAAGATTGTCTTCAAATATTTTATTAACACCTTGTGTAAAAAGGAAGCATATTATTTCTGTGTTGTTATAAAATATAAAACTGAATCCTGTGAGTAGAAGTTACAGATTTCTGGTTCAACATAAGAAATATTTTTCTAACAAATATAAATGTCCAGCAATAAAATAGGCAACCTCTTGAGCTACCTGTCAATGAAAATGTGGAAGCAGAGACAAAATGACCAACTGTCAAAGGGGCTATAGAAAAAAAATCCTGCATTAATAAAGGCATTACAGTAGAATCTGATCAAAGGGGTAGGCACTAGGATTTTAATAATGCTACCATGACTATTCAGAATGTTATCAAATTGCTTTTGGTGAAGGAAAGTTCTTTCTTCAATTTTTAAACAAACAAAAAAATCCTTTAAGATGATTATGCCATAAGTCTCACAAGAGATCAGAGCATTCGTAAAAGATGAGTCTACAACATTTTACCAAAATATATTTTTAAATTCCCTTAGCCTTGTGTTGGGAGCTACCCATGATGTCAAGTAATTATGTATTATTTTATACTCTAATTCTTTGATGTATAAGTTCCAACTATAAAATAATGAGACTCATTTCCCTGTGATATAACTTGTATGGTCAATCTCATTACATTTCATTTTAGCCACTTCTTCAAGTAGCTTGAATAATCTATAAAGTTAGAAGCAGCATCTGATGTACCTTTCTATCTCCAACAGCATGCAGCATAGTGTTGGGCCAAATCAAGACCTGAATGATAGAAAGAGTGTGAGTTGTATGGAATTTTACAGTACCAAGATGCTGGTACTACTCACTATGTCACTTTTGTTTAGCCTGTTTGTTAGATCTTAGGAACATGCCAATGTATGAGGGTTTATCCTTTAAAAAGTAGTCTATCACACAAAAAAGAAATAGCAAGAGAATCAATTTAAGAAGAGAGTGGATCCTTTGCTGTTATTAATGTGTCTAAATCTTACGGGTAAACTAAAGAGGCAGTTGGTCTGATGAGAATGTCTTATCAGTGTTTGGATAACTCTCATTCTAATATTATAATTTAAATCCTTTTCGTCTGTCTAAACCTTAAACCAGATTAACACAATGTATTTTACACATGTTCTCCTCTTCTACGTGACTTCCTGGAAAAAAATGAAGAAAACTATTAGTTATGAAGCACCCAACATGCACAGGCATTATAAGAGCTCTGTATGCATATAACTGATTAAATTAATTCTCAGAGCATTTTGGCTAGGTAGGTGATAGTGCCATTTTACAGAAACTCAGAGAAAGTTAAGTAACTTACCCATGGTGTATAGCTAATAAATGTGACTTAAAGATCATATTATAAGTAATGCCATGTTTTGATATCATAGATATGTTAATTCCCATGATTACAAGATTTGGGTACAGGCCAATCCCAGTAGTAGTAACCCACTTCTGTCCTTAACTACTGTAGACAGCAATGACATGACTAGAAGAGCAATCTCATGACTCCTCTCCTCTAAGTGTACATACCTCTGTCCACCTGTTTGCAGCTCTTCAGAGACTTAGGCTTCTATTATGTGGACCATGACTTTGGATCCATTGCCTGGTCCCTTTTATTTCCCCTTTACTCTTCATTTTATGATTCATCTGAATTTCCCATGTTATCTTTAAATTGCTATTGAATTATGGTAGTATGAAGTAAATTTGAGAAAGTGTGTACTATTAACTGGCCAATTCAAAATAATTTCTTTTCTATTATAAATGTTCTTTTTAAACTACTTTTTAACTCCAAAATTTCTTCTAAAAAGTATTCAGTGATTTTTTTTTGCTGAATCTGGTCAACAATAAATTATTAGGAGGTTAGAGGAGGAGAGGTGGAAATGCTTATGAGATGAATGACTATTGTTAGAAATCCCTAGAATCCATTTTACCAAGAGATGCCTAAAAGAGTTATTTTACCTGACATTGATCAATAGCATATTCTCAAAGGACAACCTGAGAGCAGGACCAGAGTTGTAAAATTATGAAAATTTTGAAAGCAAGGACAGTACGTTGTTGAGAGAAGTGTGATGTAGAGATTGGGGGAAAACTGAAAAAAGTGACTGCTTCCTTTTAGCGCCTTTTACAACCATTTTGTTAAATGTATCTAAAATGTTTTAAGTGTAACTTGGTTTGCTCCTTAAAATATCACATTTTAACGATTACATTTAATTTTGAGTTCATGTAATGAGTGCATGTAATTTTAACTTTCTTTGTAGTCATCAGAGCCAAACCCCATAATTCTAAAATCTTCTGATTAAATTTTACTTCTTTCTACCAGAATCCTTTTGGACAAGAATTTGTTTCTGGATTTTTTTTTTTTTTAGAAAAAATAAATGCTTCTGCTGGTGTTCTTTTAAGACCGGTTCACTTGGATGGAAACATCTACCTTATCCTTTTAAAAGTCAGTCAGAAAAAAAATGCTATAACCAAGAGTCACTAAATTCACCTTACTTTCTGAATGCCCCTTATTCATAAATGTGAAGCTTCTGTGACAGCGTTTTTTTACCCTCATACATCAGTAGCACACTCTTTTTATAAAAATCTATTGTATAACACCAATATGTGAAGAAAGGCCCAGAATGTCTTCCTTATATTTTCTTACTTCTAGCCCAGTCAACCCTTACCCTCTATAGGCCATAAAGCATTTCCCTGGAAACTCTAGAGTTGTATAGTTTATCTATACGTATGTAATATTCTAATGGTTTTGATCATTTTACATTAAAATCTTTATTTAGCATAGTTTTTTAAAAATCAGTTTTGGAAGAAATAAAAAGCTTGGCAGCAATATATAAAAATTTCATTTAAAACATTTTGTTAAATAATACTTAAAAAGTTTAGCAAAAGAAAAAGCTTTGTCTTCTTGTTTTGGAAAAAGAAGCCAAACCATATTTTAGTAAAGGAGACAATATCTCCCTTCCTATTTCTTCCTTCTTATCCCAAATTCCATAATTAACCAATTTTTTTAAACCAGGTATTTTAGTTTACTAGCTGTCAGAATGCAATATACCAGAAATAGAATGGCTTTTAAAGGGGGGGTTTTATTAAGTTGCAAGTTTACAGTTCTAAGGCCATCAAAATGTCCTAATTAAAGCAAGTCTCTAAAAATGTCCAAATTAAGGTACCAGCAAGAGGTAAGTTACCTTCACTCAAGAAAAGCTAATGAAAATGTTCCAAGAAATGATCATGATGATGAATATGCAACTATGTGGTGATATTGTGAATTACTGATTATATATGTAGAACGGAATGATCAAACATTATCAATGTTTGCGTTTGGTGTCTTTTTTGGTATTTAAAAATTTTTTTTAATTAATTAAAAAAATGATTATGGTGATAAATATACAACTATGTGATGATATTGTGAGCCATTGATTGTACACCATGTATGGAATGTTTGATTGTTAAGAATGTATGTGCTTGTATGTTGTTTTATCAATAAAAGGGTTTTTTTAATGTTAAAAAAGAAAAAGAAAGGCTGATGATGTTTAGGGTTTCTCTCTCAACTGGAAAGGCACATGGTGAACATGACAGTGTCTACTAGCTTTCTGTCCAGGCTTCTTGTTTCATGAAGCTCTCCCACAGGTGTTTTCCTTCTTCATCTCCCTTAAAGGTCTCTGGCTGTGTGGGCTCTTGTGGTTCTCGTGTCTGTGAAGATTTTTCTGAAATGTTTCTTTTTTTTTTTGCTTAGGCAGGCACTGGGAATCGAACCCAGGTCTCCAGCATGGCAGGTGAGAACTCTGCCTGTTGAGCCACTGTGGCCCACCCCAAAATGTTTCCTCTTTTAAAAGATTCCAGTAAACTAATCAAGACTCACCCAGAATGGGTGGAGTCACATGTCCCTCTAATCAAAGGTTAATACCCACAATTGGGTGTGTCACATCTCCCTGGAGACAATCTAATCAAGTTTCCAACCTCTACAATACTGAATAAGGATTTAAAGAAACGGCTGCCTCAACAAAATGGATCAGGATTAAAACATGGCTTTTCATAATCCTTTCAAACTGGCACACAAGGATCACAGAGATATGCCAACAAATATGTTTCTTTTTTGTTACTTGCAGAGATTTGTAACTTTTATTTGTCAGAGTAGGAAACTAAGACTCAGAAGGAACTTGCTCCGTCTCTCTTAGCCCGGTTACTCTGTACCATGTCTACAACTTGCGTGGAGAAACTAGTTTCGCATTTATAAAACCACTGCAGAACCAAGATACTGAGTATTTATTAGTTAAAACGTCGTGTCCCTAGAGATGATCTTGTCCTTCTGGCCTCATTTGACTACAGCTTATTATTCACATCAAAGAAATAAATATGACACTTTAATACTAAGGTTGTAAATTTTAAAAAATTCTGTCATGTTACCACATATGCAACATAAGATTTCCCATTTTGACCATTCTCATATGTGCAATTCAGTGACATTCATAATAGTGTGCTAATATCACCACCATCCATTACCCAAACTTTTCCCTCCAAACAAAACCAGTGGACCCATTAAGCAATAAATCCTCACCCGCATGCTCCCAGCTCCTGGTAACCTGTAATTCTCTTTGTATTTCTATGAATTTGTTTATTCTAGGTATTTCATATAAGTGAAATCATATATTTGTCCTTGTGTGTCTGGCTTATTTCAAGATTGTAAAATTTTTAGCTATGGGTAATTCTCAGTTACATTAGTTCTGTGGTATAAGAAAGTTATTTTTGCTTGCATTTCTTAAATGTATGCTCTTAATATTGTGTTGTAGGTTCTTATGTTTTATTATGCTGCATGTTTATAAAAATCTTCCTTTTATTTGGGGTCAGCCTTCCCAGCATGCTTCTGCACATCCTGGCATTGCAAAATGTCATTATTATTGCACAAACATTTCAACTTAAGGGTGTGTCATTTCTTAGATGCTCTGTCCTTGCTCTTCTATCTTTACTCCATCATTTTGCCCCAACACCTCTGCTGTGTCCAGCAAGGATTGGAGCATCCTGCTTAATACATAGTATAAGATCAGACTTTTTTCTGTTCTTGTTATTAGAAAGCAGCAGTGAATAAAGGTCAGCCTTTTAGCTGGCAGGCTGACTGATTTTTCTGTGAGCATCACATGTTAGAAGAAGCTAGTTCGTCTCACTGTAGATTTAGGATTCAGTAGCATAAGCTGTCAGACTAACACTGATTGAAGGTGGACTGGGAGGGAGAAGCGCATCTGTCCAACGGCTTGCCATTGGCTTCTTATTACAGCATTTTCCCCCGAGACACACTGTGCATGCTCATTCACCTACCTCCTCCTCTTCCCTCCCCCTCCTCTCCTACCCCTTCATTACTGATTCACAGCGAGAAGCAGCAGCAGCAGCAGCAGCAGCGCTGCTTGTCACGAATCAAAGATTGCAATGAGCTCATCCTTTTCTCCTTGCAGCTTCACAACTGCCCTGGCTTCCTGGCTGCTGCTGGCTGCTCACACACACTCAGACACAGACATACACACTTGCTTGTGCATGCTATCTCTCTCTCTCTCTCACACACACACACACACATACACACACTCACATGCTAGACCCTTCTAGGCAGCTTGTCTCTTTTTACACATGTATTAGAACTCTCCTGCGTCACTCTTGGCCATTTTCTTGCATTTAATTGCTTATACAGTTTTCTGTTTAGATCAGTATTTTATTTCATTCTCATTCTCCAATCTACTTTGGGGCTCTTACACAGTGCATAATTTAGCCAAAATGTTTTTCTTGCGGAGACAGTAGCTGACAATTCCCATCACAGACTGGCTTATGCATACTCCTGTGGAGACCTAAGCCTGGCTCCCCTCCCACTGCAGTTCCTAAAATTGTGGATAAAAGATCCAGCTTTCTCATTCTGGATACCTACTTACTGCTCATGGAAGAAGGGGTGCCCTGCCCAGCCCCAGCTGCTAAGCTCGCACCTCCTGTCAAAAAGTCCCAGGACATGCACGACGAGAGGAGCAAGCTGGTGAATGAGTATGCATGTCGAGTGCTGGAACTTCTGGGGATGGGGCATCGCCTGTTTGTGCCTCGGCTTCTGGCGGTGAGACTGTTTTTCATTGAACTTCATTTGTAGGGAATCTATCTCCCTCTGTGAAAATACCTTGTATCCTTGGAAGAGGCTTGTGGTCTCCTGTTTTTGTGTGTGTGTGTTTTGTTGTTGTTGTTGTTTTCCTTATCCCCACTGCACCCAGAAGGGAGTGTTGAGTGACCACTGCTGTGAGGCTCTTTCCAAGCTGGTCCACGCCACTCCTTAATTGGCTAGAAGAGATCATGGCTCTTTTTCTCAGAGTAGTGGCCTTCTCTCTGTGGCTGCAAAAATGATTTTCTGGCTGCCTAGGCTCAGTGATAAAGCAGAATGCACAGGTGCTTGATAATAGGCGTTCTGTTATTTATGTCTCCAAAGAGTTAAATTTTACCACAGACATTACTGCCACTTATCTAGACTACATGTAGTTTTCTTTCTAACCTCTCCAATTGTTTGCCAATTTGATTGCTTTTTTTGGTAGGAGATTTTTTTCCCCTAAAAATCCTTGAGTACGAAATTCTGGATTTCTCTCCTGAAATGATTAAATTGTGTACTTATGAAACAACTTAAAGCTGTTTAAGTCTGTGCTATGAATCTGGAAAGTCTGTCTTGCTTGTTATTTGAGTTCTTGAGAAAAGAGAAAATCACGCTTCCTCATCTCTTAGCAAGGGTTAAAATTAAGTACCCACAATCACTGGTGCAGGGAACATTGCCCATTTCTGTTCTGTGGTTTAGGAACTATACCTAGCAACTGTTCTATAGTGTAATCAGACTATAGTAACTCTTTATCATTATTTGGTAATTGAACAAGAATAATTTAGCCTTGTCTGTTCATATACAGTGGAGCTTAATACCATTCCAAACTGTTCCCTCCTGATGGCTCTATCTTATTCTCCTTTTTCAGTATAATTTTTACTTGACTGAATTTAACTCTTTCTCCCACATATCCCTCTCCAGTATCGCTCATCTTTGTTTATACTTATCTTTACAATTACTAATTCATTATTACATATGTATTTGCATGCAAATATAATATCTCCTATATTATTGTAATAAACATGAGTTAGCCATGTACACAGGGGACTTCCCACCCTGAGAATGTCTGTTTACCATTGCAAGATGAAGTTAGATGCAATGACTCGTGTGCAATTTCAGGGGGTTATTTTCAAGAAATATAGTTTCTTTGTGATTTAAGTAAAAAATAAAAAGAGCCCAGTTTATGTGTTTTAATGCCCAGATGAGCTCATCAGTACTCAATTGAGTTTTGCTTTCCTTGAATCACATTTTTTTTTAATATAGGAGAAAACTGAAGATTCATGATTCTATTAGAAAGGAGTTTTTTTTTAAGTAGAATAAGAAGCCTTTTATTTCAGGATCTTAAGATACCAAGAAGTACTAACAGTATAATATTTCAGTTCTCTGTATTGCTTTGAGGAATCAGTTTGGGGCCAATATATTTCCATACTCTTGAAGACTACTCAACTTTGTGACTCAAAGTCTTCCACTGGTAACTTTACAGCAGCCTCTTTGGCATTTACATTTACAGTATTTAGAAAACATAAATTGATAACTAAAAGAATCTCTCATACTCAAATCCATTTTAGATATAAACTGCCTATAGTTAAAAAAAAAAAGAAACAAAACTATCAGCAGTAAAATCCACAAGGAGTTTGGCTTACACGTCCATATGTTTGGAAGGTCATATATATTTGTATATTATAACTGTACAAAGCCCGTTTGGTTGCCAGATTAGATAACTGTTTCTAACTAAGCAAGTATATTCCTCAAGTTATTTTAGGTTCTAACCTTAGCTAATAATGTCACTTGCATTACATTTGAAAAGCATATGCTGGGTTATCTATAGGACCATTTGGAAATTTCTGACTTTGTTATACACAGTTATACCTGAAAGATTATTAGTACATTTTGTGAAACTCCATGCCCTTTAATTAGCAATCTGGTTGTAGATTGGGATCTGCTGTCAAATGACTTACTGTTCAAGTTCAGCATATTTACCAGAGAGTGATACAGTTGTTCAGCCTTGTGTTATTGGACTGGGTAATGATGTGGGATTAATGGCTAATCTGCACAGGGAATCCGTAAGAGAAATCTTGTCATATACAGTATTACAGTCTTTCCATTACCAGTCAAGACGGCAAGCACTCAGTTTAAGAAATTACTATTTTTCTTGTACCTTATCAATTATGCTTTAAACATGAACAGGCATGATATCAAACTCTGAAATATGTTCTACTACTATTAGTGGTGCTGTGCTTTGAAATTTATGGCTTTTTTGGTATATATATTATTTTTCAAAAAAAAAAAGAAAGAAAAAAGTCGACTGTAGTGATAAAAAAATGTTTAAGCCTTCTAGCCTCTTATATTCTGGAGCAGCTAGAAGGAAAAATCTGAGAGGATCATATGGTAGCCCATGACAAACTCTGGGATCTGTTCATAGCTACTTGTTGAAGAGTACTTTGAAAACGATTACTTTTTTTAAATTTCTTTGCTTTGCATATATGTTATACTATACAATAAAAAAGTTAAAAATATATAATAATCACAAACTTAAAAAAAAAGCATAAATGGTATAGACTTAATACAAATACCTTATTTTAAAGATCCCAGTAATTTTTTATATGTTAACATTTTTAAACCAGTAAAATAAATGAAGATGTCTGAAGACAGTGTTGTTGATTTGGACTCAGTCTTATTTATTGTTCATTGATTTACAGAGGGACCATCAAAATACTAGAACACTGTGCTTCTATAACTCTTGGTTGGAGTCAGCCTACTGATTGAATAGAGTATGCAGATTTGGGGTTTTTGCTTATTGTTCGTCAAAGGTGCATTCAGTAAAGAACAATCTCTCTTTAACACATTAGTATTTCATTTTAGATGTTACCACCACACAATACATTCTGTGTGCAGACTTACCAAACACATATTTCTTTGGTGAAATTAAAAGACAAAAACAAGAGACACAGATATCCCAGACATTAGCAAAGCAATGTTTTCCTGTTCTGAAACCTGTGCTTTCAAATGACTGTAAGACCTCTAAAAATATATCTCAAGTGCATAAAAATCTTATTAGACACTATAATGAATGTAAAAGCCATTAGGAGTGAGAATAAGAAAGAGAACCATGCCTAGATTTTTTTTTCCCTCCAAATAATCTCCTGAAAGAATCCAATGTAGAATTTACTGCTTAAGAGAAATTTGCTTATATGAAAGACTTAACATCCAAGAATAGTGGGTGGTATGGAATAGAAGCATCTGGAGCTAGCACTCATACGTTCGAATTATTTCCACCCACCCTGCCACCTTTTTAAAAAATCACTTTAAAATGTGATACTCTTGCACTGAATTTTTCAGTGGGAAAAACACATTCAAAATGGTGTCAGCGGTGGCACATAGCCAGAGTCCATGCTCTGTGTGAAATCTGAAGCAGAAGAAAACTTTTACTCTGCCCATGTTCAAAATTTCCCTTTTCTCCTCTGAATGTTGGTTTTCTGTTGGTTAGTTTGCTTTGGCTTGGTTGTTTTATTTTTTAGTGTTTAGTACGACATGGGAAGCCATTATCAGATCATTATATAATATTAGTGTTGGCTATGGTTTTAATACTGAGACTCTGAATGCTTTCCACAATGAATCCAAAAGACTCTCAGGCCAAGGAGGGTGTGTGTGTGTGTGTGTGTGTGTGTGTGTGTGTGTGTGTGTGTGTACACATACACAAATGCTTTAGCTGTCCTTGCAGTAGCCATTTTAAGGCTTCATTTGATGAAATTTCTTATGTTGTCAAAATGTCTCCTAGGTTTTTTTAAATTTGTAGACCTTCTTAAAATATTAATTTTAAACAAGTATAAAAGAGCAAAGAAAAGAGTGTCTCCCATTTTTTACCTCTATTGTGAATAGATGCAAGGATTGCTTATTGAAAAGAGATTACAACTCTTAAAAAAAGTTAAAGACTCCAAATACAGAAATTGCCATGTATACTTCTGATACAACCAATCAGAAGTATAAATCAACCTTTATATCAAAATAAATCTTGAATCAATTTTGTAATTTACAATTTATAAATTTTTATTTTTTAATATTGAATATCCATGAAGTGGATCCTTTTGAATTAATGGAACAAATTTATGTTGGTGTCTGTTGAGTGCCAGGCTGTTTGCTTAATTTATTTTACTGAAGCTCTCAGTGCAAAGGATACTTACATTAACACCCTACTTATCTTTTCCCTCTGGATATTTGTTCATACTTGCTTAAAAGGGAATACTAAAAGTGAACTTTTTAAAAAAATTTTTATTATATTTTAATTTAATTTTTTAATAAACTTTATTAATTAAGAAACTTAACAAAAGAACATTAAGATGTCATTCCATTCTACATATACAATCAATAATTCTTAATATTATCACATAGTTGCATATTCATCATTTCTTAGAACATTTGCATCGATTTAGAAAAAGAAATAAAAAGACATCAGAAAAAGAAATAAAACGATAATAGAGAAAAAAAGATTATACATACCATACCCCTTACCCCTTGCTTTCATTTATCACTAGCATTTCA
>PVIY010004622.1:0-28433 GCA_004026745.1 Myrmecophaga tridactyla | reverse complement strand
CTAAAAGTGAACTTTTTAAAGTATCTTTAACTGTCCAGGTAATCTCTATGTAATTTCTGTTCAAATGAATAAAGAAGTTGTGTTACCTTAGAAGTGTAATTGGTAAATATGTTCTGTATCATCATCATTTAAAAGTATTTGACAGAAAGTTCAGAGAGCAAAAGTTAGGTATTGGTAGAGCCACTAATTTTAAAAAATTATCCTTTATTCTTATTTAAAAGCTAGTGAAGTTTTTTCACTCTATTTTGCAAAAGAGGAAAACGTATCTGCTCATTCAAATTTCTATAATTCTGGTTTTTATAGCTTTCTGGCTAACATTACTTAAAAGATGTTGGGAAAATATTTACATTTTCCTAATTTTATTGTTCTTGTACTAATGTTCTGAGAGAATTATAGAAAAACTAAGAATTTCCCAGTTGAAGAACCACGTTTCCAGAAAATGAATTCTTCTAGCCTGATGGGGTTCTTTGTAGTGGAGCAGAGATGGAGAACAATAATACCAAAGTTGGGACAAGGTCTTTTTGGTACTTGATTTGGCTTTTGAAATGTTGTTTTGTCTTTCAGGGGTACATTTTTTTAAAATCTTGGATCTTATCATTATAAGATCATGGATTAAGCCTTTTTTCACTATCAGGGTAAAAGATTAAAATTCATATAATAACAAACTTAATTATAACCATTAATGAAGTTGTCTCCACAACCAGCTCATTAATTATTAGTATGTGTAAGAACTGGTCCTATAACTCTAGTTGAAGCCATGTTTTAATTTAATAGAAAGCATACTACTGCACATATGGCTAGCATTATATTTTAGTCTAATATTGCATCAATGCTTGACATTTGTGAAGCATATATATTTAACAAAATAATTAAAAATTTTTAACAAACTGACTCAAACTATGTTAAATATAAATGAGTTGTGTGTGTGTGTGTGTGTGTGTGTGTGTGTGTATGTATGTGGAGATGGGGGAAAGACTGTAAATATTGTAACAGATGTTAATTGTGTTTACCTCTAGATGATGAGACCATATATCAGGCTTTAAAAAAATTACTTTCTTTTTTCTGGACAGTGAATACGTGTTACTTTCATAATCAGGAAAAAAATATTTGACCTCACTAAAAATGTATAACACACACTCACATATACAAATAATGATATCTTCTTAGTGAGACACCTAGATCCTTGTGGAGCAAGAAGTTTCTCTTACTTGATTGCAGAAGAAAATACCTCTCTGATACATTGATATCAGAAAATGGAAAGTTAGCCCTATAAGCTTATAATCACCTTTACAAAAGGGCTTTATGAAAGCATTTAAGGTAATACTTAATGATTATGGGAGTCTCTCTAAAAATTGGAGGAAAAAGCCCATCAGAAAGTAGTGCTGTAGGTTGTCTTCTACTAGAAAACTAGCAAGTGAGGTTAATGTTTATGATTTTTTTTGCTTACTTGCATAATTTTTTTTCATTCACAATGAAATTAGTTTAATTGCAACCCAGGAGAGGAATGTAGAGGTTTACAACTTTAGACGGCCTACTTTATAGAATTAGAAATGTCAGTGAGCTCAAAGCACTGTTTTTAGCCACTAAAATGACAGTATCTGAGTATATTTGAACAACACAAAGACTGCGATCCCTTGTGTTTGTTTTGCCTTTTATTTGTTTTGGAGCTCACAAAGTGCACTCATATTAAAGATGGGGAGAAGTACGCAGTACCATGAGTTAGCCAGGGTTGGAGTTAGAATGAATTTATTCCAGGGCTGTCAGAGCTTCACGCTCCAAAGGCTTAACTGAGTTGAATATACTGTCTGGAGCATCACTGGTACCAACAGTGTCTTGCAAAAGGCAACTATGGTGCGCTCTGGCTTCTGGTTCCCAGGGACTCGTCCCCGAGGCAGGCTTCAGCTCCAGATGGGTAGGGAGCATCTTGCTACTTCTTCCTCGAGACTATAGCCTCCTCCTAACAGCATTTCTCTGTTCATCCTTACCTGGCTTGAGGTTGAATGCGTGATGATGTGTGCTTCACCACCCTTGATTCTAAATTTTCACTTTTTTGTATGAGCTCAAAGGCTGGGATTGAAATTCAGTTCTGGGAATATTAGAAAATTAGGCAACCATACTGCTACCTGCAAGCAAAACATTACTCTCACCATTTTAAAGCATCTCTTCCCGGGTAACTAGAGGTCATACTGAAAATAGAAGAGTGCTGTCAGAATAGTTGGGAATGAATTAATCCTGTTTCCCTACAAACCATAAGCAGCCTGTGTGAATTTATTCAATGATTACCAGAGAGCTGATCATCAGAATCAGTATTAGTGGTGAAAAAGGAAGACTGGGGATATGGAATGTCTGGTATAACTGATAGCTGGATATTTTCCATATAATTCAGCCATTGATATTTTAGTTGGAGAGGCCCTCTTTTGAGCCGAAATAATTTTCAGTAACTGCCTTTTCCATCCAAGATAAGGTGAGCTGATACAAGCTAAACATTCTCTCCATCACTTTGTGCCCCCATATTTCAGTATTTCTGAGGGGGGTACAAATCTGAGAAGCACTGAAGGTGTTTTTCATTGCCACTGTTAGCCTTGCTCTTTCCTGATCGCTAGTTTGTGGTCCTGCACTAGACTAATCTAGATTCTAGTGAAACTACTTGGTGTATGAATTCACATTTTAATTTATTTTACATGTTTCTCATAAAAAGGGAGGAAAAAAGAAGAAATGTATATATATGGAAAGGGAGAGGACAGTAGAGTTCATTCATTTGTTAGCATATTTTTATTGAGTGCCTGCTGTATGCTGGGATTATTTCTTATCACTGTGGTTATAGCAGCCAACAAGACAAGCCTTATACGGGGAAGGAGGGAACACCGGTAGAAACTGCAAAGTGACTTGGTAGAGGGTGGGGTGGGGGGGAGGAATTTGTTAGGTACTTAAAGAAAGCCTCACTCGGATCTTACATTTGAGCTAGCGTCTAGAGCACGAAATGTGCTATCCTTATGAAAACCTGGGAGAAGATTATTCCAGGAAGAGGGAACAGCAAGTACAATAACCTTCAGTTAGGAATAAACTTGGTGTGTTCAAAAAACAAAAAGAAGGCCATTTTACCTGCAGCTTGAGAACAAGGAGAGAGAAGTGGTTTGGTTCAAAAGATTAGAGGGTAAAGCAGGGACCACAGATTATGTAAAGTCTTATTGGCCATGAAAAGGAGTTTGGGTTTTATTCTGAGCATAGTGGAAGCCATTGGAAGGTTTTAAATAGTAAAGCTACGTAATTTGAATCATGCTTTAAAGAGTATTACCAAGTGGCTGCCAGGAGAATGAACTGTGGCAAGCAAGAGCAGAAACCATAAGTCCAGTTAGGAGGCTACTACGATGGCCCAGTTGAGAGATGGAAAGGGCTTGGACTAGGGCGGTGATGACAATCAAGCCCTGTTTTAAGCATGAATTCCCCAGACATCCTTATATGCTTCAAATGCAGTCTTTAAGGTTAATCAGCTTGACATTTGAATTTAAATGAATTACATTTTTTAACTAGTATATAGTTCTGTAATTTCTAAGTTTTTTATTTTATTATGGAAATTTTTGACAGTTAAGTACTGGCTATTAAGACATCTAATTTCTTTTTGGCTTACTTCTGTGTACTCAGTCTGACTGAGTCTGATATATAATATATATCAGAGTGTCTGCCAAATATTTATTAAAGTGTTTATTGTCTTTTTGATTACAAAAGTTTTACTGCAAAAAATACAGTAAACATGAAAGAAAATTACCCGTTATCCTACTATCCAGAGAAGCATTTTGTTTTATTTCAAATTTTCTATCTATGCATGGATATATTTATTTCCAAGTGGTCATTCTTTTTTCAAGTAAATTTTGCAAATGGGTTTGCATAAACAATTCAGTAATTAAGTGGTTTTCTTCAGTTGTTTTTTCTTAGCATTGATTAAGGTGTGAGATAAGTTTCTTATTTTCCTCACCTGAGCTGCTGCTATCATTACTTGGACAGCTATCCTCCAATTAACTACTTATTATGTAACTCTGATGTGCTTTGATTACATAATGTCCTTAAAATGCCCATTAAGCCAAACTTGCAGATTAGTCCCATAGTTCAGATTTTTTCCTTTTTAGCCTTTTTCTTCTCTCAGAGCAACAACCTGGTGAATTTTGTCAGGATCCATCATTCTAAACTTCAGGTTATATAAGTTAAATATGTTAGTTTGTTCATTCATTCTTGTACTGCTGTGTCTAGGATGGATATATGGTGACTTATTTCAGCTGGTAGTAAATAGGGTAGAATTCTCTTCCTAAAAAAATTCTGGAACCAGTCTAAATCTTAGATATAAAAACGTGTTCAGGAAAACAAATTCTTTTTGCAATGTATTTGTCCTGAATGCAGACTAAAATGTAGTGATGATTCTTCTTGATTTATTTTGTAGACCTCAAAGGAAGATCTGTTGCAAGCTGATTTTGAAGGTGCTTTAAAGTTCTTCAGAGTTCAGCTCCCAAAGAGATACAGGGCAGAAGAAAATGCAAGAAGACTGATGGAGCAGGCATGCAATATTAAGGTAGGATACGTGCATTTCTGTATAAGAAAAGTGTAACCTCAATGCAGAATAACATGGAAAATTATGTTAAAGACTTCCTTTATTTGTTGTTGGGTTTTGATTATGTTCAAGGTGATATCGTGTATGAACTAGTTTCTCCCAGATTTTTTTTTTCAGCATGGTGTGTGTATAATATAATAGCTATGCCTTCTTGTAGGACCTAGGGTGAAAGTTAACAGGTTCAGGTTATAACAATAGGAAGACAGCCATTAATCTGATAGGTAGTCTTTAGAGTGGGCTGCAATGACAGTGGTTTCCATAGCAGCAGACTTAGTATTTAGTTTTTACCATCTGTTTTAAGATTATTTAGGACAAAGCAAGAAAAGCCTGCTTAGGCAATGCTATCTTTTCTCTAACGGACTTGGAAAACTGAGTCTTGATCTGCCCATTCTCATCCCATACCTGTCAAATATCTGTGGATACCTTGGAACTTGTCATATGTCTGATAAAACTAAAACATGTTTTATAAGCTAATGTGAAATTGAAATATCTATCCAGAAAGTTACGGTATTAAGGTAAAAACACATTTCTAAAAAATGTAGAACTGCTTTACTGATGTTAATTCTTGTACCTCTGGACTATACCAAGGGATCTTCTTACCTAGCTATGATATGTATATAAATTTGTTTTCTGAACAAAACAGAGACAAAGATCCCTGTTCTCATGGACCTTACATTCTTACCTAATAAAACAGACAATAAACAGAAAAAAAGAATATATTTGATATGTTAGAATGTGATAAATAACTATGAAAAAAGAAAATGTCAATCAAGATAAAGGAGATTGGATTGATTGAGGGAGGGAAGGTAGCAATTTTGATTGGATAGTCAGAGCAGACCTCATTGAGAAGCTGAAGGAGATGAAGGTTAGTCATGTTGATGTCTGAGGGAAGAACATTCCAGAAAGAGGCAACAGCCAATTCAAAGACCTTGAGACTGGCTCATGCCTGTTGGGTTTAAGGACCGGAAGAAGGTAAATGTAGCTGGAGTGAAGTGAATGAAAAGGAGCGTAGCAGTAAAGGAGATTAGAGAGTTCACAAGGAGTCAGAAAATGTAGGCCCTTATGAGGATACAGGCTTTCCTCTGAGTGAAGTGGGTAGCCATTGCAGTATTGAGTGGAGGAGTACTAGGATTTGAGGTTTATAAAAGGATCAGAGTGGCTATTTGTTAAAAATATATCATAGTTACATAAAAGTAGAAGCAGGGAGACAAATAGGAGCTTTTTGCACTAATCCTGTTGAAGGATACATTGAACCAGGTATTGATAGCAATGGAGATGATGAGAAGTGGTTGGAACCTGGATATATTTTGACAGTGAACTAACAGAATATCATGATATATTAGATGTGGGTGTAAAAGAAAAAGAGGATTCAAGATGTTTCCAAGGTTTTTGGACTAAGCAACTAAAAAATAGAGTTGCCATAGACTTATTAAATACTTTAAAATGGACTTTGACATAAACTTCATTTAAGCACCATACTCACTGTAACACTTTTTTGGTGTTGAATTTTAGCCTCTTATAAGGAAAATTATAAATTATTTTTTTAAATGCAGTTCAATGCTGAAGGTAAATAACTGAATAGAAAAAAATTATATTATCTTTCAAGTGAATCATGTCTTCAAAGCAATCATTTTTCAAATATCTTAAGAAAGTTGGAGCTCTAAACTCTCCAGCCTGAAATGTAAATTCTTGAAAGCCATCAAGGCTGATTATTTTATTTGCTTAGGCTAAATGACTAAGCCTAAGTCACATTTATCTATAGACTTTGAGAATACATTTAAGTGGGAATGGTGACTTTGGCTGAATTTTATGGGTGGTGAACTTGAAAGGTAGGCTTTGGCTAGCTGATTGTTCCAGAGCTGCCAGGAAGAAATAATGAGTAAAAGAGTAGAGAATTAAGAGCTACAGTTAAGGTGGAAAGTTAAATATTTTCAAAGAAATTAATAGCATTGGCAAGTCAATAGGATTAAAAAAACAAACAAACCAAAAAAAAAACATGGAAATGATCCAAAAATATGAAAACATGGGAAGTTTTTTCCCAATATAATTTATGAAGTTTCTCCAAGGATGGAGGTAGCTAATAATTGTCAAACCAGAAACATAGACTGAGAAAGAGACACATGTTAGGTACATTAGAAAACAGGCTCAAAATGTTAAAATTAAAAAATATATGTGTTGGATAGCTAGAAATACTAGTAGTCGTGAGGGGGAGGGATAAGCGGTATGGTATTATGAGTTTTTTCTTTTTTCTTTTTATTTCTTTTTCTGGAGTAATGCATATGTTCTAAAAAATTATCATGGTGATGAATATACAACTATGTGATGATATTGTGAGCCATTGATTGTATGCCATGTATGGAACGTTTGTATGTTATAAATGTATGTGCTTGTACATTGTTGTATCAGTTAAAATTAAAAAAAAAGGATTAGCTATAGAAAAGTAACACACACAAAGAAAACAGGTTCAAAATATTATATGAATGTACTTGAGTGATTTATTTGGACATGAACTGGTAGTTATAAATACTAAAAAAAAAAAGAGTACTAACAGGGTTTTGTTTTTGCATCATCTAAGGGAAGTACCTTTTTCTTAGATATTTAAAACAGTGCCCACAGAACACCTATAAAGTGATTGGTGGTAGATGATTGTGAGTTAAAAATAAGAGAAGAAAGAAAGAAATAGTACAGTACTCAGGAATTATGCTGGGACTAGAATAAGGTCTCTAGCTCAAAAGCTTAATTTTGTTTTTAACTAGGGCCTACATTTTGAAATAACTCTTCTATCAAGACATCAATCATACATACAATATCTGCATATATATTTATGAAGAGATACTTACCCTTATCATGTAATATTTGCTGTGATATTTTCTGTCCTCCTCTATTGTATTTTATTTCATTTTAAACTTCTCTACCTCAAGAAAATCCTCAAACCCTAAGGCTGGTTAGAACCCCTAAATCACACCAACTTGCATTTTTTGAAAAGACCTATTCCATTGTTTCTACCACCTTCCCTCTTTCCCATTCTGATATACTGCAGTGAGAAGCTACGGAGGATGAGATATTACAATGAATAATGGGAGCGTGCGTGTGGGTAAGGAATTGCATCATTGTGCCATCATTGTGGTGGTATATGCTGGTAATTGGCAGCTCTAGGAGATGATGGCCTTTCAGACCCAGGCTGTGTGTTAGATTAGGCATTCACAGGGTGAAGGTGACTGTAGGCATAAGGAAAGGTGGGAAGGTGAGCTCACATTTCTACTCTCAATTTCTTATCCACAGCCTGTTTTGAAGTAAGAACAGAATTGCTGTCAAAAGTTATAAGGGCGTGGCGACAGTAGCTCAGTGGCATTCTCTCCTGCCATGCCAGAGACCTGGGTTCAATTCCCAGTGTCGGCCCATGCAAAAAAAAAAAAAACATGTTATAAAAGATTTTTGGAGGGATTTAAATTATTTTCAAAGTTAGTACTTTTTTTAAGCTAGTGCTTTTGTGTATAGTTTTATTTTCTTTGAATAGACATGTTCTCACTTAGATACCCAACAACATGATTCACTTTCCTCTAATTTTAAGGAACTTGTAACCAGTGATTTCAGAGAAATGACTGGTTTTTAAAAAGATGCAGCAGTTATAGGTACAAAATAACTTGTTAGAGGTATTTGGCATTCTCTGAATGTAGTTTATTTCTGTGAGAGTATCAATGGTATTTATAAAAGCAAATTAGATTGGATAAAAAACTCTTTTCTTCTAACACCTATAGAACTTTAAACATAAAGAACATTTTTTAGTAGGTCCTAAACTGCTAATTTAAATAACAAGATGTTAAGTTATTCTGATGTGTCCCTACCCCCACAGTTCCAACCAAGCTAAAATCAGAAAATATGTTGACTGATCAAACCTGACTTTAGTCATTTGCTACTTAATATTGAAATCAAGATTTAAATGAAAAATGGTTAGAGAAAAATACCTAATATTAATATCCTGACTTTCCCAGGAAGTCAACTTTTATTGAATCCCATTATTAAATTACCTTATAGTTAAAATTCCTGCTAGCACTGTAAAGCTTCTTAAACTTGGATATTAACTTCAGGGACTTTGTGAATCACCAGAAATTTGAATTTATGAACGTTCAAAAACATGAATGAAAACAATCAAAAAATGAAAGAATATGAAAATTCTTTCATAAGAATTGTTCAAAAACAAAATATGAACGTATTTTTTTTTCTTTGTGAGACAATACATAGCTTTCGTTGGATTATTAAAAGCAATTCAGTGACTCAAAAAAAGTTAGCCTTTGTACTAATGCGCCATTCCCAATTTGGTAGGCAAATTGATACTTCAGTAGAGCATAGAATTTATGAATAGGATACCTATATATATTCAAGCATATATTAAACATATCCTTCATACTTATTTGTGATCTGATTGCCTGCTCTTCTACATATTTTTATTCAGTGCCGTTTATGTTGTACTAGGTTGAATTGATGAAATTACATTTTTGTTTGGCAAAAACTGTCAATATGAGAAGTTTGATAGGATTTAATTCAATGTTTTATGTCTCCTTGTGGTTCAAATAGGTGCTGTATATGTAGATGATGAAATATTTTAAATTTTGGTCTTTCAAATATAATGTCCTTCATTTAGCTGATATTGCACTGATAAAATTTAAAAAGATAAATTAGAAGAGTAAATTGTTAGTTCTGTAAGTTAATGTTAAATGCACCTTAATTCTATGGCCATGTAAACCTTTCCTTGAGAATTACTCTCCAAAGCTTGAAAAGCAAGTTGTTTTTTATTGTTTTTGTTTTTGAAGTTGAGTTTTATTTGGAGTAATGTTGAAAGTGCCACATTTGTGATGGACCACGTTAATAGCAAAGTTCATAAGTACATCATCTAAAACATTCTGTTGGTAGATCGTCATAATAGATTGTTTTAAAGTATACATTAGCCTATTTCATTTTTATTTCATTAGTAAAATAATTTGAGTAAAATTAAAACTACAAAATCTGACCTTAACATAAAAGAAGAAAATTAAGAAAAAAGGGTCCTTTATTGTGTGCCTATTGTGTGCCAGAAATTACACAACAGGACTTCGCAGAGGAAAGGAGAGCTAAGGTGAGGCCTAAAAGATTAGCAGTAGTTAAGGAGTACCGGGTGCAGGAAGAAAGACATCCACACAGAGCTATATAGAGGCCCAAAGTAGAGAAAGCATGGAGTTGTCCAACACCTAAACATAGTTAATGACTGGAGAGTAGGGTGTGAGGAGGAAGAGAGAATGAAGGGAGTAGATGAGAAAGACTGGAGAGGTAAGCAGGAACCAGACAGTTTGTGCAGAACCATGTAAGCCATAGTATGCGATTTAGATTTCATCCATAGGGCAGTGGGAAGCATTGAGTGATTTTAACTAGAAGATAAATCAGGTTTGTGTTTTAGGAAGGTCGTTCTGGCTGTTGTGTGAAGAATGGTTTGAAGAACTAAGGCAGACCACTTAGGGGCTATTGCAATGATACAGGTGAGAAATGATCAGTGTTTGCGATGGGGTGGAGAGCTGTGGATACATCAACAGATATAGGTGGCCTATCTCGGTGATTATATGTAAGCATTGGGGTAGGGGAGGAGAGCCAGGTAATGACACTCAGGATTCTCACTTGGCAAGTTGGTGGTAGCCACACTGAGAAAAAAAAGGAGAACAATGTAGAGGGATGGAAGATAATGAGTTAGTTTTTGGCATGTTCAGTTTGTGGTACATATCTGCAAACTTATATTCAATTAGATAGAAATACCCAATAAGCCGATAAATATTGAAGTGAAAATCTGAGCCGAAAGTAAACATTTAAAAGTCATCAGCTGTGAAACCATGAAAGTGGATGAATTCTCCTGTAGGAGTAAATAAAATGAGCAGAAAGGATGGAAGATGGACTCAGGGATAGAAGCTGGTGAAACTGAGAAGAAAGGAGACCCAGGAGAGTGTGAAATGCAAACAGTAGGGAAAAGGCATTTGTTTTCAAGAAGGAAGGAATGTGTCAGTGATGCTTGTAAACATGTTAAGTCACTGAGGAGTGGAAAGTGGCCATTAACAATATTTAACAACAAAGCCTTCTTTGATGGCCTTAGTGAGAGCAGTTTCAGTGGAGTGATGGAGTATAAAAGCCAGTGAAAATGATTCAAGGGATAAATAGAAGATGAGGAAATGGAGGAAGGAAGAAAAGACAACTCTTCTAAGAAGCTTTGTGTGATTGGGGGTGTGGGGATGGGGGTGTGGTTTGAGGTATGGAGGAGACAGCCAGTACAAAAGAGAGAGAGAAAAGAGGACATGATGTTTATAAGAATTTTTGGAGGTTGTGGGTAAAATTTAAGTCTTTAAATGCTACAAATAAAATAAAATAAAATAAACCTCAATGAATCTTTATTTCCTTATGACACTTACTGTATGCCCAGGCACTGTGCTAGATCTAGGGGATACAAGATTGAGCAAATGCAAATATGATCCCTGAATTCATGGTAGTGTGAAGAAGATTTTAATTAGATGTTAATCTCCTAATCATCTTTTAGTAAGTGTATAAATACAAAATGAGGTAAGTGCTCAGAAGGTACATTGTAAGGATATGTGAGAGCAAATAGTAAAGGAACCTGGTTTTGACTCAGTGATTTAAGGAAAGTTTTCTTGAACTGAGATGATAAGGCATTCCATACTAAAGAAAGAGCATGTGAAAAAGCTGAGAGGTGGGAGGAGGTGTAGTCTGTTTAAGAAACAAGAAGTAGGCCAAGATGTCTATAGCTGAGTCATGAGAATTGATAGTCACAGACTGGACCATTCCATCTTTCAATAGGAAGGAAAGCTCCATAGAAGAGAGGAGCTGAAGATTCAGTAAGGAAAGGGGAATATATTAACAGAGACAGGTCTCTGAGGAGGTAAGGAACTAGCCTGAAAAGGATAGAACCCTCTTTCATTATAACAGGAGGGCATGAGGAAGGAATTGAAAGAGGTAAAGGTGAATGTGCAGTTTGGTCGAGAAGGCAGTTGAGGATATCCCATTTGAAACGTTCTGTTAAGCAGGATTAAGAATGAGGGGGATAGGGTGGGCCACGGTGTCTTAGTGGCAGAGTTCTCACCAGCAATGCTGAAGACCCGGGTTCGATTCCCAGTGCCTGCCCATGCAAAAAAAAAAAAAAAAAAGAATGAGGGGGATGTCATAGAGTGAATGGTGTGAAGAACAAGGAAAAGCATTTGTTTGTTTGTTTTTGCATAGACAGGCACTGGGAATCAAACCCAGGTCTCTGGCATGGCAGGCGAGAACTCTGCCCGCTGAGCCACCATGGCCTACCCAAGGAAAAACTTTTAAACAGACATTTTAGAGAATGGAAAAACACACACAAAAATTGCTGATCTATATTGTTGGAGGTTGGCCAGCATGAGGCAAAGGCTGGGAAATGGTGTGCTAAAAAAATGACTCTTGGGGTTGGGGGTGGGGAGGGTGGAGTAGATTTCCTGATTTGTAGCTTTTGCCAATATCCGTGGTGTAAATACTTCTGCTATGGCCAATATTAAGCTACCAATGCTTTAATAACTGGTTCACAAAAGTTCTGGATATTTAACAGTACCTTTCCTGAGCTGGTTGTTGCTGAACACAGTTCAGCACAGGGCTGGGGAGTTGAGTTAGTAGCAGGAGTGGGAAAATGGAGTCTAATTAATAGAGAAGAAAACAGATGTATGGGGACTGAGAGACCTTACATAAAGGAAGGAAGGGAGAAGAACAAAGAATTGTTGCACTCCGTGAACAGGAGGAATGGTGGAGGAGAAGATTAATGACTTGTAGTGGTTAACCAAGGGAAAAGCATCTTTTCTCCAAAAAAAAAAACCTTGTGTTTTAAAGACAGTTTAATGACATGAGAAGATAATACTGCCCTGTGCTCAAATTTTTTGCTTTCTGAGCTTAGGTTAATTATTGGAAGCACCAATTGCTTTTCTTTGCATCCACAGCCAGCACCTGAAATTTGCTTCTTTTAGTCCTAGTATTAGTGCGTCCATCACTACCATATTACTCTAATCATATTATCAAAGGTTTGAAATGCATTGTAGGAGGAATAAGTAAAAATGGCAGAGGCAATCAGATCAGAGGGAATTTGAGGACCCTACTAACTTATAGCTGAGTCCTGATCTGGCATCCTCCTCCTCACACACCAAAATAGTTTTCCCACCTCATGCTGGAGAGGTAGTCACCAAAGTTAGTACCAATATCACCATGGTAACGACTTAACTCTGAAAATTCTAAGCTCTTCTTCAGCATTTTTACCTGTATGCTGTGCTGGATAAGTATTCACTCTCCCAGAGTAGATTAATACAATTTGATCTTGCCTCTCACAAATCATGCTTTTAACAAAAGTTATTGGTAAATTTGTTCATCTAGAAATTTAATATTTCTCCCCAAAACCTCCATATTTATAACCACAGACTTGAGTTTTAACTGTTTGATAAAAAAAAAACTTTCAAACTAAAACAAAACTATAAAGAATATTTGTATTAAAAGCAATTTACTGGGTGGGCCATGGTGGCTCAGCAGGCAGAGTTCTCACCTGCTATGCCGGAGACCCGGGTTAGATTCCCAGTGCCTGCCCATTCCAAAAAAAAACAATTTACTTTCTCTCTAATACCTTCTAATTTCTGTTTGCTATTTATTGCTGGCTATTAAATGTACTCTCCCAAATAGAAGCTTTCTTTGAATTAGCAGTGGGCCCCATAAGAGCTTTTAACATCTCAATGGGTCTAAAATTTGTGCCCTGATATGCCCCCTGAAAAGTTTCATTTTTTGATGATATCACATCTTATGATGTTCCTTTCCTGTACATTAGCAACCATGATTGAGAATATTTGGTTTAAAGTATCATAATCCTTTGTCAGGAACATGTTTATGTTATAGAGTACAGAAATGTCATAATCCACTGATAAAGAGATAGTTTCTATTTCAAAGCATTGCCCTCTTCTGAAGCTTCTAGTAACATTCATAATCTTTAGTATGCCTCAGATTTGCTTTTTTGTTTTGTCATTCCCAATGAAGAAAACATGTAAATGTTGGAAATGCTCCAAAACAGTTGAAAGCAGGGAAAACAGATCATAGCTACAGGTGCCCAGAATCAGGCACTGTCCACATTTAGAAATCTGCTATCCATAGTTAGCTAGAATGCTGTAATGCACAAGTCTTGGCCTCTTCAAGATGCTTGTTGTTTTTTATTGTTATTATTTATAATGTGAGGAAATCTTGGAATACATACCACATAGTGAAGTGATAAAACACATATTTCTTACATAGTTTAGGCTAAAGGAAGCTTTAGTACTCAGTTTGGCACAAGTTCAACACACTTATCGGTGCCATCGAGGCTGTGTTTAAGTCTCTATCCAGGCACTGTGTTATTCCGCTGTTCTCCCTTACCCTTAGGGAGTACTTCTGCCAACTCTTACTTCTTTTATACTGAAAACTTTAAACTGAACTCTCTCACTAATTTGGTTCCTGAAGAGGCAGTACATTTGTTTCTGGTTCTGCCTTCAGCTTTGTGTCTTTCACACAATCACTGAGCACAAGTTTCTCCCCAATATCTCCTAAAGCATTGTTCTCTTCTAAACGTGAATCTTACTTGACAACCCTCATCTGTACATCCAATATACATGACAGTTTCCTATTTTTGTCAGTATATCCAAGTTTTCCCATTTTCTCCTAAACTCTTAGGTTGTCTGTAAGTTCCTATTTTTCTTTACAACTCCACTCTTTACATCCATCAGGCCCCTTGGTTGCCAAGGAATTTCCTCTACCACACATATTAGCTTGTTAAAAGTTATTGATAAAAAAAACTTTTTTAAATTAAAAAAAATTAATAATAAAAAGCAAAAAAAAAGTTCTAATTTACCTTATATACCCTGTTCTAACACAATCTTATTGCATTAACTTCCTCATGATTTTGCCTTTATATTGTATATCTCCCCCAAACTACAATTTTCCTGATTATTCCCTTTTCTTAAAATACAGGCAATTATCGTGAGCCATTGATCATTCACCATGTATAGAATGTTTGTATGTTAATGTTTGTTTGTATGTTAAGATTTCTCAACAAATGATTTTTTAAATCAATTAAAAAAAAAGACATGAGTTGTGCATATAATTAAGTTGTGTCTTAGCACATTATACAGTGGTAAAAGAAAGACTATTGCATTATAATAGAGTGAATATTTTAAGCAGCAACATAATTTTAATACTAATGGGAACACAGGGACTTAGTTTATTTTCTAAAATCATTTACATAGAACCTTTTGTATAATAGTTCATGAAATTTTAGGACAGTCACTGTTGAAATGAGATGGTAGACATGTCTCTATGAAGGAAAAAAATGTAAAGATCATCTGACATAGTAGGATCCTCTTGGAGACTTGTAGATACATGATTCAGACCCCTGACACTGCTTGTTGGGACTGTTATAGCTGCCTCTTCACAGGTCTCCTGGCTTTTCGTTTCTGTTCTCTCTGGTTTCTCCTACATACTACCTCCGAAGTTTCTGCCTGGAAAACCACCCTCATCTTATCACTTGTTGGCTCAGAGAACACTGTCGGCCCCGTTACCTGTAGGATGAATCCCACATACCTCTGTTTGTCGCACATTCCTTCCCTTCACCAGTATGTCCTGGCCTCATCATACCGTTCCCTTCTGCCTGGAACACTTTCCCTCTTTGGAGTGCCTGGGAGAGGCAGAAGCTGACGCCAGGCAAGTCAGGCATATTTTATCAGCCAGGTTTGAATTCTGGCTTACCGAGCACCTAGTCTTACTGACAAAGTGATCGTGAGAAAGTTATTTGATCTCCCTCAATACGAGTTTCCTCATCATGAAACAAGGTTAATACCCTGCTGTAAGAATTAATTAAGCTAATCACATGTGTGAGGCACTGACAGCCATGTGGTGGTGCAAACTCCTATTCACCCTTCAAGATCTAGTCCTAATATAACCCTCTCTGTGAACCTAGGCTGTTAGTCATTCTGGTAAAGGCAATTCCTTTACCAGAGCACTAGTGTTATGATTAAGAATATGGTTTCCTAAAGCAAGGCTGTTAGAATTCAAATTTCCTTCAACTCTTCTTCAATCTTCTCTACTTATTAGCAGTGTGAACTTTTGACAGTTTCTTATACTCACTGTACTTCAGTTATCTCCTCTGTAAAAGTGGAAATATCATCTGTGTAATAGGTTTGTCATAAGAATTATGTGGAATAATATAAGCAAGAAACTTAGCACAATGCAGTTCTAGTTACTGTACAGAATATACTAGCCATTATTACTATTAGCACTTTTGAGTCAATTTCCCTTAGTGACTTCCTCGAGAGTATGATTCTAGCTTGTTCCTCTTTGGATGCCTTGTGCCTGAGCCAATCCCTAGCATAGTGCCGGTCTCAAAGAAGTCACTTATTAAATATTAATACAATGAACAACTCCTGTTCATATAGAATGAAGAATATTAAACTTTAAATCCCCCCCTAAAAAATACTTCTGGAAATAAACAGAAATCCTCGTGTATTAAGCTAAGTAGTATTCCAGTTTTTTTTCCCTCCAGAAAAATGAAATAGCTGAATTTCTTAGACTGAAGTCTACTTTTAAGAAGGTGTCTATCATACTGTGTAGATTATAGGGATGATGAAATACAGATTTGTGAATTTTCTGTTTTTACAAACCTTTAAGGCATGAGGAAGGTCAGCTTTCTTCCCTGATGCTATGGTTTAACCAGATACCTTTTCTTATTTCTAACTATTAAATTTTTTGTATCATTAGTGAGTGATTTTAGAATATTAAAAGTTTTTTCAAGCCTCATTTACACAAACTTCTCAGTTATCTACAGTAACAACAGTTAAAGAATTGAAGCTAAGATGTATATGTCATGGCCTTTAAATATTTTTTTCTTTTAATAACATATATAACCTAAAATTTCCCCCTTTGACCACATTCAGATTTATAATTCAGTGTGTCCATTACATACACAATGTTATACAACCATTACCATCATCCATTACCATACATTTTCCATCATCGCCAACAGGAATTCTGTACCAATTAAGCTTTAATTCCGCCCCCCCCCCCCACTTTTCTAGCTCTCCCCAGCCCCTGGTGACCTGTATTCAAGTTTCTAACTGTATAGATTTACTTAGATTTACTTATTCTAATTGTTTCATAACAGTGAGATCGTACAATATTCGTCTTTTTGTATCTAGCATATTTCACTCAACATGATGTGTTCAAGGTTCATCCATATTATTGATTGTATCAGAACCTCATTCATTTTCATGGCTGCATTTTTTTCCCTTGTATGCATATACTCCATTCATCTGTTGATGGACACTGGGTTGCATCTGTCTTTTGGCAATTATAAATAATGTCACAATGATAACTACTGTGCAAATATATGTTCAAGTCCCTGCTTTCAACTCTTTTGAGTATATACCTACAAGTGGGATTGCCAGGTCATACGGTAATTCTATATTTAATTTTCTGAGGAAGTGCAAAACTGTTTCCCACAGTGGCTGTACCAGTTTACTGTCCCACCAACAATGAATGAGTGTTCCTGTTTCTCCACATCCATTCCAACACTTGTTTGTTGTTTTTAAAATTAGTAGCCATTCTAGTGGATGTGAAGTGGTATCTCATTGTGGTTTTGATTTGCATTGCCTTGATGGCTAATGACATTGAACATCTTTTCATGTTCTTTTGGCTATTTATATATCTTTTTTGGATAAGTGTCTATTCAAGTCTTTTGACCATTTTTTAATTTTCTTTTTACTGTTGAGTGTAGGATTTCTTTATATATTTTGGAAATTAAATCCTTATCAGATATGTGGTTTCCCAACATTTTTTCCCTTTCTGTGGGTTTCTTTTTATTCCCATGATGAAGACCTCTGGTACACAAAAGTTAATTATTTATTCATCTTTTTTTTTGTTACTCATGCTTGCTCTGGCCTTTTGAAATGGGCTAAATGTTAAATTAATAGAGTGTATGATCAAAATACTGCTAATATGGATACCAAATGACAAGACTAGTCTGCTCCTTCTTTATATATAAAGTTGTAATCTCTAGCAGAATCTATTTTGTGTTTTTGGTATGCAGTTCCCTTTATACATTTCATAGTATCAGTTCTATTTTATTCTTCATAAATTAAATTCAAGGAATATTAATACTTATTTGCAAATTTGTACTTGCATATTGTATCAATTATCTATTGCTATGCAAAAATAGCAATTATTATTTCTCATGATTCTGAGTTAGTTTATTTCTGATCTCCTGAATTCACTCACGTGGTAGCAGTGAGCTAGTGAGATGGTTTGGGGCCGGGCCTCTTTTTCTAGGTGCTTTTTCATATTGGATTTCTTTACAGCATAGTGATCTCAGAGTTCCAAGAGAGGAATACCCAATGCACTAGTAGTTATCAAGCCTCTTCTTGTATCACATTTGTCAGTATTCCATTGACCAAAGCAAATCACATGTCACATTCACACAAGGGAAGTGGATACCAGGAGGCATGATTAACTGGAAGCCATTCTTGTAACAATCTACCACACACATACATGACAAATTCATGTTTCATTACGTAGGAAACCATTAACATGGTTTCTGAGAAGAGGGCTGAGAATCTGGTAGGGAAGGGAGACTTTGTTATAATTTAATAACACTGACTTTCATTTACTAATACTTCTTGTTTAATAGCATCCTTTTATACAATTGGAATTTTTACCATGTGCTGATATTACATTATCAATGAAAAAGAAAAAAAATTTTCAAAAAACAGGTAAATGGGTAAACCTGACATCAGTTTAAGTTCCTGATAGCAAAAACAATAATGTTAGTAATTGAATTGTTAATAAAATTTGGGTAGAGAGATCTTCTCATTACAAAGAAAATCCAGCTATGATACTGATTTTATTGTGCATCAGAAAGTTGGGTTTCGGGAGTAAAGGGAAGGCTCAAAGTTGTAAAGTTTTCTGCTTATGGCTGTTAAGAATTTTGGGGTGATTTGAGGAAAAAAACAATTGAGTTTTTATTTTATTTTATTTTTTATTGATTTTTACATCTTTCAGTTGGAATGTTAGTTGTCTAACAGACAATGTTGATTCTAAAAAGAATGGGCTGCTTAAACAATAGAGGAAAGAGAAGAATAAATGTGAAAACAACAGTACTCAATACTCTTTTGAGAATAATCTAAGTCTCCCTTTCTGAGTTGAGAAAGTAGAAATATCTAGGCTAGGGTGGCAACTGACCATTCTTTAGAATCACATCTTCTGATTTCAGTAGGAAGGTTAAGGTTCAATATTGTAATTGATTTTTTGAATTAAATGTCCTACACTTTTCTGAGGATAGGATGAGTCTGCCCTGTGTTAGAGAACAGGACAAACTGATATTCTGTCTCTCTTACTGACCAATTTAAACTAAAGTAGAACCAAATGAAAGCTTCCCATATGATATCAACTTAACTGTGCAGTGTTTTACTGTGAGCAGATTCTTTCTTTGAACTTAGTGAATCCATTCTTGTCTAATTCACCTCCGGGTTTGGCTTTAGTCATTTTATCCCAACAGATAGAACTTCATACCTTTATTGTGGTGAGGTATTTAATCTCATCTTAATCTAGATTTTCCGTGGAGGGCCATGAGTATAGTTTTAGGGTGACTAGGAAAGAACTAGTTTTACATCTAGAGAAAAGAATGTAAACCTTATTACCTATAAAATAATCGGAACTATAGTCAGTACAATGTTACAAGTTCAAACTCTAATGCTTTATTTTAGACTAATCCCAGACCCTGGGGATGAGGGTTAGGGAGTCGGCACAAGAGAGAAGTATTTGGAGAAAAATGCAGTTGGAAAGAGAAGAAAAGCAAAAGGAAATGGAAAAAATCTAGTTCTTTGTTTTTTGAAAAATGGAATCCATGAGTTGAGTTGCATTTATCAGGAAAACTGCGTTTTATAGAACTTGCTTTTAATGTCCCAAGGTACTTGCTGCTGCCAAAATGCATACAATTTAATCTTGCCTACTTGTCTAATGTCACCAACTATTCTAGATTAACTGAGCCTGAAAGAAGATCCAAAGATATCCAACCACATTGCAGAAGGAAATCATAGGCCTAGCCTAGGCTCTCCCCAGCAGTTCCTTCTCCCCTGACCACAAACTGATAATGTCTACTTACTAGAGACGGGTACCTGTGCAGCCAGTCCTCTCTGCCTCACTCATTCTTATCTTGCCTCTGGGTGAGGTATCTGCAACCCCAAGTCCTTTCTACTGCTTGTCATCCCTACATACTTTTCCCTTCCAATTGTATGCAACTTTCCATTTTTGTTTGAAGATACATTGGTCAACATTAACTTTGTAATGATAACAACCATCACAACAATTATATCCTTCTTCCTAGATGCCTACCATGTTTGTCATTAAGCATCACCTTAACACCATGAAGTAAGTACTGTTATAGACCCCATTTTTAGATAGCAGAAAACTAAGGCACAGAATTAAGTGCCTAACAAAGGCCACTTGGCTAGTAAATGGCAGAGCCAGGAGAGTCTGTTCCTTATTGTCTGTCTTATATTTGCCATTATTTGTATTAATCTTACACTATCCTGTATAGTTTTTGAGGGCAGTCAAAATTTAAGATTTTTAAAATATTCCCAATGTTTATTGGTGACTTACAGAATTAAAACTACTCTAAATCAATATGCTCATACTGTTTTCCATCAATTCATTCTTTTATTTAATAGATATTTAGAATTTATTGTGCACCTACTATATCTTTTGGGTTAGGTACTCTTCAGTAATAATCATAACAGACGAGATTCCTGTCTTCCTGGAGCTTACAGGATAATGGAAGGGGCAGATAACGACATACAAGATAAAATATAGTTGCAAGTTGTGATAAATGCTACAGTGGAAAGGAAAGGGTGGTCACAAGAGAAAAGATAGGTGAGAAGCTAATTTAGATTGGGGGATAAGGATCAAGGTAAACTCTTCTGAGGAAGTAAGATTTTAAGTTGAAGCCCTAAAAGCATAGTAACAGCTTGTTAGCTGAAGAAGTATAATAAATTATGCTATAGGGGAACTTTTGTTCTGGCAAAATGATCAACTAGATGTCAGTATAAATCTTTCTGATATGGAGCATCTAAAACTGCTGGCTAAAATAATTAAAACATCTTTTTAAGTGTGGCTAAATTCACTGGAAAATAAGGAAAATCTTTAAAAGTCTGATATTATGAGAAAATGTAAGTGAATTCTAAACCTGTATTTGTTCTCTGGGCATCTGCCAATCCCTAGTGCCCTAGACCTTGGGCTTTAATAGACTTTGTGCAGAGGACAAAGGAAAGCCTGTGAATAGATGAACTGGGGGGAAATAAGCCCATACCCACCACACACCTCACCTTCCCAGAGGAGATAGTTGGGATAATCGCCTGTCTTGGCCTTAGTACTTGAGTTGGGTGAGAATCACATACTCCAATTATAGTCTTTTATATGATAATATATGTCATGGGGGAAAAAATAAAATAAATAATAAAACCTTCTAGACAGGAAGTACTATGCTGGAAGCCCTCAGGCAGGAAGTCAGTTGGCTGGTTCAGGTAACTGAAAGGCTGGTGCAAATTGAACAAAGAAAGTGGTGGGAAATGAAGTGGGAGATATAGATTGGGGACTAGATCTTTCAGGACCTTAAAGGCCTTTGTTAGGATTTTTTCTTTTATCCTAAGAACAATGCAAATCTTTTGAGGGGCTATCAAGATTATCTTACTTCTATGAGAAGGAATAGATTGAGGAAAAGTAAAAGTAGAGAACCGCTCTAAAAGTAAAGGAAAAGAGGAAGCTACTGCAGTAATCTAGATAAGAGACATTATGAAGATGGGAAGAAATAGATGGATTCAAGTTATATTTTGAAAGTAAAATGGATCCTAACCTACTGATAAATTGAATGGAAATTTGAAAGAGACTAAGGTATAAAGGCATATTCCCAAGCATCCAACTTAAATAAGAGTTTGTCCAGAGTTTTTTTTCTGAAATGAGGAGTCAGTGGGGATATGGAGAGGAAGATCAAAGAATTCAGTTTTAGGAGTGTTGTGTTTTAGGATATTGTTTGACAAATGAGAACATAAAAATGAAAATAATACCCCTATTTGATGTGATAGAATTAAAGAAGTTTTAAACTATTTTTCATGTAATTGAACTTATAATTGAATATGCCAATGTTAGTGATAATGAAACTTTACCTTTTACATCCAATTTATAGTGAATTTCAATGGGAGACAAATTTGTTAAGTAATAAAATTTCATTGTAATAAATATACCATTTAAATTTACATTCCTAGGATATAAGAGCTGGCTGTATTTGCAGGTAAAATATAATATTCTGGCAAAGACATTGTGGCAGAGATTGATTAGTTGTTCACCAAACCTATGTTCCTTTCCTCTTGCTGGCACAAGTGGACTACGTTTTCCAGCCTCCTCTGCAGTTAAGCGTATATAAGTGATAGAGGAAGAGAATGAGAGTAAAAAGAATATGCATTTCTTTCTTTGATCTGGCCCATTAAGAAAAACTAAAAGTTGTCTATTTAGTTTCTGTCCCTTGTGCAGTTGTATACCGGCATCCAGAGTAGCCTTGGAGGCCATGTGTTGAAGATGACAGGACCTCCATCAACCAGGTTTCTTAAAAAACAATGTAGCTTAGCACTCCCCAACCTACCCTCCTGCCAATTTTGCATGTGCAAGAGATAAACTTCTATTATTCTAAATCAATAAGATTCTGTGATAGATGTTTTTCAGAAGCTAGCATTACATTAAAAGAAGTTATTAATTTTCTTTCAAGGTGGTATCAAGCCCCAAATTTCATTCTCATTCATTTCTTTTCCAGTTGTTTCTATGGCTGTTATCAAATGTGACCAGTCAGTTTAAGTGAGTAGATTAGGTTGTTGGGAGGTTTGTGCAGGGAGTAGGGGTGGGGGTGGAAGAGTAAGATGCTCAAGGTATGAGATAGGAGTTGAAGAATATAATTGTTTCCTGCTCTCCATCTAAGAAAACCTTCACTCCTCCTTTATCTGGCCCAGTAATTTATTTCAAGGGTCTGTACCTCTGTACCCACTCCTTACCTGCAACCTCATTGTGAAACAGAGTTGATAAAGACCTTCCTTGATCACTTCTCCCTTCTTTGCCTAGTATAACATTCATATATAGTCAGATTTACACACTGAGATTTAAAAAATCATAAAATTAAAGTTGAGGAATATTTTCTTTTCTTTATATATCTGATAATACACGTCAGAGGGTCTCTTGTGGTGAACACTTTGGAGAGAGATGCAAAATGTTGCTGAAAATGTGCATATCTCTGTTAGGACACATAGGAAAATACAACATCCCTTTTGGAGTTCTTGGCCAGTGGATTAGCCAGTTAGACTTTGCGTTGTTCTCTTATTGTTTATTTATCGGTCTCTTTTCCTTGCCTGATTTTCATGGCTTTTTGAGGGAAGGTATGAGATAAGTTCAATTCCATATTCTGAATATCCAGCGTGATTCCTGACAAATTGGTATTATAAGTGCTTTTGAACCTGGAAGTGTTTAAAACAGAATGAAGGCTGAAAGCAGTATGATATATGTTCAACTGATATGTGCTCCTTGTAGAATGCATTTTCTGGGTTATTCAGAATTTCAGAGAATAGAGAATTTTATTTTAACCACATCAGTAATATGTCTTAATGATAAAGGTCATCATCATCTGGCAATTAAAAATATTTTTATGAAAATATTCTCATTATGATAATATTTGTTGTAAAGAATTTTACCTAAATTTACATCTACTTTGTCTGATATATATAATAAATATATATATCTTTAATTTGTGTACTCTAAAAAACTATCAGATTATTTTTTTTGATTGCAGAGTTCAAAATGTTGTAGGAATTAGGCAGATCTCACAGTCAGGGACAGGTGGGGCATCTGTCCCCACAGGAACTTTTAAGGAATACATTCTGGCCTGTGGAGAAATGCCTCCTTTTCAATTCCAGTGGCAATGGCTAGGCCTGGGCAAACACGTCTATTCCAAGTCAGGCATTTATTGTCTTAATTTGGGTGCTAGGCTAGGCTGAAGTTTACAGCTATGCCCTTGTTGAAGTTCTCAAGTCACAACAGTTTATTCTCTGAACCCAGCATGCCTCCAGTTGAAAATGAAATTATTATTGGCATCTGGGATGATTTTCTCTCCCCGACTACAAGATGTTGATAGAACTTGTTCTTGTCGGGAGTTGTAATGAGCAAATCTAAATCCAATCCTAAATTGTCAAAGTAAAGTACGAAAGCTTTTGTCTGTGTGGCTTGGTTGAAAGAAAAATGATTATGAGTAAGCCCCAATTTCCTGTAGGAAAACTGCTTGACCTTAGTGAATGAATGGTTCCTTTAAAAAAGCAAGTATTTTAATCACTTCAACTTCTTGTAAAACTAGGAGTAGATGCTATATGATGTAACTCTTTCCAAGGAATTTCCAGCTGGGTAGACTAAATTCCAATGCTTTTGCAGTATATCATATAATTTTTATCTTGGCTGTAATTATATTTAAGAAATATAAAAGAAAAGCTTAAAGGGTAATACAATAAACACATCTATTTCACATGCTAATGCTTCTTGGTAATCATAGAGAAGCTGGAGTAAAATGGCTGCTGTTGGTCATCAGATCTGAGGAAAGTGTAACCTCAGTAATAGGTGAGCCAAACCTAGGAGTGTCTATAAATCCACAGTCCTTTCTAAGAGGTCCTACCTACTGTAGCCCCTTGATGAAGATATCAACTCTGGGCGGATACATGTATGTTGCTATTGCTTGACCTTACCATCTTAACCATATTTTGGGAGAACATTTGACTTAAAGCAGTCAGTCAAGTTATATGGAGGCTGACCAATCGGATGATTTGTTATGAGTGCTTTATTTAACTTTTCGATCATGACACAGTGAACAGATAAGATCCTTTCTTGAATTTGAGGTAGAGAGAAATATTTCATAGAAAGAGAAGCCAAATCCTTAACCAAAGGAAAGGAACTAAAGAGGACATGAGGCTCAAGAAGCCATGAGTAAGCAAGAGTTATATAAATAAGTAGAAGCTAAATCATGATTTTCTTTTAAAGTGAGAGAGAGGCACACAAAGATTTTAGTTAATATCTGTAGAGAAAGAGGAAGATCAACAAACTGGCTGCCAGGGGGATGAGGAACTAACCAAGTCACTACCTATCCATTAGATCTTGGACAACTTGAAATTACTACTTGAACCTCTCAATCTATATTCTTCTACCATGAGGCCTAGGTGTAAGCTGTTTTCCATGAATTACCATAAGGTTTAGCCATATGATATTCCTTGTTGGCTTATTTTCATGTAAAACTTTACAGTGAAACCCCCAACAATATGTTCTCACACCCACAACCATACATAGTTACGTGAGATAATGAGTGAGTCTCTACTTTGAGCAGAAGGATCTTAATTTACACAACTTCTTTTTGAGTTCAATTTTTATTATTCTTACTCTGTAGCCTAGGTAAAGATTCATGAACAGTGAGGTTTTGTTCCCACCCAAGAGGTTATAGGCTTTGAACAAAAGACAGTTTATCTCCCACATTTAAGGAAGTAGATGTAATATGAGAAAGATGGATACCATTAATGACAATGTGGTATTTGAGGAGATTATATGGAAATGTAGGTTTAACAAAAACCTTACAACATTTCTTCTTTCTCCCCTACGAGATTATGGATTCCCAGAGAGGCTTTGCGCTTAGTAGGTAAAACAATATAAACTGAGCACATTATTTAACTCAGCTATTGATATGTCTTTTTTTTTTAATTTTTAAATTTTTTTTTAAATACTGAAAACACCAAACAAATGCAAACATTCTTATTTTGATCATTCTGTTCTACATATATAATCAGTAATTCACAGTATTGATATGTCTTAAAGTTTAGTATATCAGCTTTGAATTAACTGGTAAAATCAAACAGAATTGAAGGAGGTTGAAAGAAAGTGGATACGTAATAAATCTGCAATTGCTTATAGATGTTATGTGAAGAAGTAGAAGATTAAGTAAAAAGTTGTAATCATAAAAATCACCACTACACAAAAATACAAGCCTTCAAAATTATCAAAACATGTATGCATATATGCTTATATACTCAAACATTTTATAAATCTGTAAAATAAGGAAAACACAGGCACGTGGTAAAAGATTAAGAAGCAACAAAAATAGAAAATATAACAATATAAAATGAGAGAACTAAGTGCCAATGCTTTGTCATCTAAAAAAATGCTAAACTCACCTATTAAAGGGAAAAAAAAACACTTATAGATTGAACAAGCTTGCAAGCTGTCTTGAGCGACATGCCTAAAGTAAAGTAAAGGTTGAAATTGAAAAGATGGGCAAAGGCTTACTGGAGAACCACAAACAAAAAAAAGTAGGTATTGCATCTTTAATATCAAACAAAATTGAACACAGAGGAAAAAGCTTTGAGTCAAAAAAGGGAGTAATATCCATAATAATTCATAAATCAAAAACTACAGAAAATATGGAGAAGTAGTTACATAATATCAGTAAGGATTAATGCAATCTCTTGGTTCGTAAGAGATAAAGTGGACAAAAAATAAGAAAAAGAAAACCCAAATAAGAATAATGAATAAAGCTATTTGGTATTTGTCAAAATTTGCATCTTAAAAACTGTGGATAGACCTTTTTACATACGCAATAAAGACAACTTCACTGAATTCCAGTAGGAAAAATAAATACACACAACATCCTCTGATCTCATTGTAATAACAATAAAAATTAGGAATTAAAAAAAAAATTGTACCACCTGGTATTTTAAAAATTCTTACTTAGTTCTTGGGTCATGGAAGAAATGAAAAAAGCTATAGAAAATCTAGGGGAAAAAAAGCCACAGTGGAAACACTACATATCAGAACGTATGGGGTTGAGCTAAGAGAGTTCAGAAGCACCTATATGAACAAGAGAGAAGAAAACTTTGTTTTCCTCCAAAAAGACATGTCCAAGCTCTAACCTCCAGACCTGTGAATGTGAACGCATTTGTAAAATAGGATCATGGAAGATGTTACTAGTTAAGATGAGGCCAAACTGATCAGGATGGACTTTAATTATAACCTTGTCCTTATAAGACAGGACATTTGAACAGTGACAGATGACTGATGTAGAGACAGAGAGGTGGCCATGTGAGAGAGCAGAGATAGAGATTGAATTATGCCATCAGAACCCTACAAGACTTCAAAGGAAGCATGGCCCTGCTGAAACTTTGATTTCAGACCTCTAGCTTCCAAACCGTGAAACAATAAATTCCTGTTTTTTAAGCCACCTAGTCTGTGGTACTTTCTTACAGAAGTCCTGGAAAACTAAGAAAGAAGAAATCATTAGATAAATTTCTGACCCTGATAGTACAATTAAATGACCCTGTAGTGTTTTTGAGTATCTTCATTTTCTGTAGTCTTACTTGAGTTAATCCTATCTTGTTCCAGTGGCAGTTTTATCAAGACTTCATAAGTATAGTTTGTTTTTGAGTTGTCAGATACTAGCATTTATATTTCAATTAAGTATTTTAGTTTAATGGTATTGGAGAGTGGTTTAATTCAATCAATCATGCTTTTCATAAACTTTTACCTGGAAATCTTGACTCTGAGACCACAGAGAACCTGACATATTTGTCCAGGTCTCCAGGGTATGGGCAGTGTAAGCATAGGGAATTTCTTCTGTGGTTTCCAGCACGTCAAATTCTGAAGAGAAAAGCACAAAGCAGAAATACTGCTTATCAGGAGCCCACGTTCAAAGCATGATCATCAGGTGGAGCAATACATAGGAGCCTTTGATATCCAGGTTTTTTTTTTCTTAGTATTACTGTAGTAAATGTAACATAAAATTTGCTGCTTAACCATTTAAATACGATGGCTCCAGAGGTTTGCTACAAGCCTGCTGAAGTTAAGGGATACTTGTGCCTTATGTACAACACCATTGTACAGTGGCTGATAAATGGGAAACCCATGGATGAAAGTGTTAACAAGTGATTTTAATGACCATATGGGGGGTGTGATTAACAAACAGAAGAAACCGTTTCCATTTTGCTTTGACAACCGTTTTTTTAAAGAAGCTGTCAGTCATTTTAAATGGAACACTATTTTTCTTTAAGAAATGAAATTAAATATTTTTCTTTGTTTTACCTTTAATGAAATTTTTCTAAAAAGAGTAAAACTGTATCCTTGCTAATTTTGTTGTGAATTGATCATTTAGAGCAGCACAAATTATGTTAATACTCTGCCCACAAACATATAAAATGACTTTATCACAGTTTGTCAGTGTCTGAATTATGAAGGGGTAACAATGCTATAAGAATGCTTGCTATATCTCTATGCTATAAGAACGCTTGAAAGAAAGCAGGCTATTTTTCTTGAAGTGCAGTGATCTTTTTATCTAGTTAAACTATTCCTTACACCTACATCTTCTAAATGAACCATACATTACAAATATTGGTTTAAAAAAAATTTCCCCTGGTGGACTCAGATTCTAGAATTGAGCATTAACTGTTAAGTGAAGTATGTGAGGTGAGTACCTTAAGAGTCACACTTCCCCCAGTCTTGGGGTTTGTTCATATGAAACTTAACACCGCAAAGGATAGGTCAAGTCTACTTAAAATTTAGGCCTAAGAGTCACCCTTAAGAGAGCCTCTTTTGTTGCTCAGATGTGGCCTCACTCTCCAGCCAACACGACGAGCAGTCTCACCACCCTCCCCCTCTCTACGTGGGACATGACTCCCAGGGTTGTGGACTT
>PVIY010004621.1:0-101263 GCA_004026745.1 Myrmecophaga tridactyla | reverse complement strand
GGAGCAGTTGAAGGCATTATTTAACAACCTAAGGTTAAATCTAGAATTGTTGACTTAACTGAGGACAAACACATATTTTTATTGAAAATAAAATGCCAAAACAGAGTATCTCATTTCGTTGATATTTCTGGTGTGGGTATGGGTAATACTTTTCCAAAAAATAAATATTTTTATCTAAAAATTTGAATTAATGTACATATTAATTCGAATTATAATTCTATCAGTTATAATATGAATATTAATTCAAATTAATATATACATTAATATTTGGGATTTATGTTTCCTTTAGAAAATAAACAGGGAAGAGTTTTCCTATTATAACAGTATTGTAAGGTATCTATGTATGGACCACAATTCTGCTTTTTCCTCTTGGAGAAATGAGAAAACAGGAGGAAGAGCTAGTCTATGGGGAAAGATGGTAAGTAAAATTTGTGCTGCATTTGAGGTTCCTGCAAGACATGCAGACGTACAGAGAAGGTTTGTAGGCATTAATGTTCATGGCTATGGATACATATTCAGGAGTCATCAGATTTAGATTGCAGTTAAACTCATAAAAATGAGGGAGTTTAATTGCAGGAGAGTGGGATGAGAGAGGCGGCTGCAATAGTCTTAAGTATAACACTCACAGTGTTTTCCTTCTGTAGCTGATGCAGTAGTGTTCCTTGCTGTAAAAGAGTCAGATTTCTGTAGCAACCATAGCTTACTGGTGCAACCTCTACCCAAGGCTGTGGGTTCTTTCAATCTGAAGACTTGGGTACTTGTGCCCTGGGAAATTGTCGTAACATTTATTGATAATTTAACCTCTTTGATTTTCTTTATTGTTTTAGGGAATATTATTTGGGTGTTGGACATCTTGGATGGATTTTCAATGTCTCTTTTCTTTTCTATCATATCTTTTAAAACATTCTACTTTCTGGGAGCTTTTCTTATCTTTATATTCTAATCCTTGTATGAATGTTTTATGAAATCCTATTTAAGCAATTCTGTATGTAAGTTTTATTAGCAGCTTCTCATTCTTGGATTGTTCCCTTATCATGACATCTTGTCATGACTGCTTTATTGATGCAATATTTTCTTAGATCTCTCTTAGGATATTAATTAGAGCTAATTGTGAATTTTCCTCTCTTCTCCAAATAATCTTGTTTCCTTTGGGGTCATTTTGTTTACTTTGTGGATGTTGAACTGTCTCTTTCAAGGCAATTTTTCTTCATATGCTTGATGCTCAACAATCTTTTTTTTTTTTTTTTAATTTAAGTTCAAGGCAATGAAAGGCTGATTGGGAGTTCTGTGTGTGTGTTTGCACTCTTTCTTGTACTTGCTTTCAAGTGATGGGGCTGTGAATTGACAGTTTAACTGAGTGCCCAGAATGTGAGAGACTGTGGAACTCTCAAGTCTGGTGCTATCATTTTTGTTTTGTTTTGTGTTTGAGTTGTGGGATGGTTTTGATTTTAGTAAATAGTTCTCAACTTTTTCCCTGTGGCAGCGATGCCTAACTGCTGAATTTCCTTAGAAATAAGGATGGTTAGTGGCTTTTTCTCCATAAGGAGATTTATAATCATCATTCCTACTGTCAGTTCCTGCCCTCTTTCCTGATTTCATTGTACATGGTGTGTTTTTTTTATTAATTTAAAAATTTTTTTAAATAACAAAAAAAACCACCAAACGCAAACATTCGTAAATTTTGATCATTCCGTTCTACATATATAATCAGTAATTCACAATATCATCATATAGTTGCATATTCATTATCATGATCATTCCTTGGAACATTTGCATCTATGCACAAAAAGAAATGAAAAGAAAACAGAAAAAAATTCATACATACCATGCCTCCCACCCCTCCCCCTCACCAATCACCAGCATTTCACTCTAAATTTATTTTAACATTTGTTCCCCCTATTATTCATCTTTATTCCATATGTTTTACTCGTCTGTTGATGAGGTAGATAAAAGGAGCATCAGACACAAAGTTTTCACGATCACATGTACATGGTGTTTTGAAGTTCCAAGTTTTTCTGGTTGTGCAAAGCAATTCTCTTTCTTTTATTGAAATCTCTTAGAGGTACTTCAAGGTAGGGTTTCCTCTATTCTGTTCGTGAGTTACCAATTTGTAATCTCCTATAAATTTCTTGAAATCTTTTGCTTTCCAATCTCTTTCTTATAGTTCCTTACCACCATTACAATTTTGTACTCTCCCCAGCACCACCACACTCCACCCTTTACTGGCACCTGAGAAGGGAGAGGAAATAAACGGGTGTGACTAGATTAGTTAGAAAACCAGAAACCATGATAGGGTTTCCACGCATGACAGGATGCAATGCAGTTATCACACAGTCATTCCAGGAGCTTGGAATTAAAGCATTGGGGAAGATGCTATTGGAGTTAAGGTAGTTAGGGGGCCACAAAGATCACAGGCAGTTGCCCCCAGTGTGCTCACATGCCTCAGGCACAAAAGTAGGTAATTCTCAGCAAAACCACAGAATTCACAGGACAAACCTCATATCTGACCTCTCTTAAGACTATGTGCCTACCTGTGGCTGGTATTGGAGAAAAAAAAATACAGATTCTCTTCCTCTTTCTAGATACCACATACACGCCTCTCATTGGTAGAGCTAAAAACCACAACCCGGGTGGAAAATGCATGGGAAAGCCCTACGTCTGAGAGCTTAGGAGAGTCTGGACACCAGTGAATATCGAAGGACTATTTTGGGCAAGATGGTCACCTAACCAACTTTACCAGGAAACCCCCATATCTCCTGTCAAGTTTATGTTCAAACTCCTTTAGGATGGGGATGATATTTATATCTTCACTTTAGTGTTCAGTAGGCTGTTTTGCTATTCTCTTAAGCTATTCTCTCAGCAGCTCTTTTTAATAGAGCAGAAAACAAAACTGGTTTATAAAAACCTGTATTTAAAAAGCAAAGGAAGGTGTAGGCAACAGTGGCTTAGTGGCAAACTTCTTGCCTGCCATGCTGGAGATCCAGGTTCAATTCCCGGTGCCTACCCATGCAAAAAGAAATTAATTAATTAATTAAAAAAAACAGTTAAAACAAAGAATAACTTTAACTCTGGCTGAATTTATAATCATGTCCAACCAAAAGTAAAGGAAGGCCTCTTTGGAGAATTTGCTTCTTCTCTTTCTTATTTCTGTTCCCCTGTAAACAGCTAATATTTTGTAGATTAAGCCAACTGAACTGAATAGCTATTTACAAACACATAGGGATCTTAACTTTTAAAAAAAAAATAGATGTTTCATGGGAGCAGTTGAAGGTGTTATTTAACAACTTAAGGTTAAGTCTAGACTAGTTGGGTGCTCTCAACTGAGGACAAGAGCATAGTTTCATTGAAAGTAAAAATACCAGACAATGACAAAACAGATAGAACTTCTCATTTCTTTGATATTTCTGGTCTGAGTATGGGTAATCTCTTTCTAGAAAATAAATATTTTGATATAAAAATTAGGATTAATGCACTTTTAATTAAATTATAATTTTATAAATTATACTATGAATATTAATTCAAATTAATATATACATTAACATCTGGGATTTATGTTTCTTTTGAAAAATGAAAGGAAAGAAGTTTCCTATTATAACAGTATCATAAAGCAGATCTATCTGTGGACCACAATTCTGCTTTTTCCTCTTTTTATATAAAATGTTATGAGGGAGTAAGAGATTGACAATATAAACTGTGTTTTATTGTGTTTTTAACAGTAAACTTGAACATGTTATTATGTTGTGTTCTAACTTTAATAATCTTTCTTTTATCACCTCTCACTTAGCTTCATTCCATAAAAGAGCTTCTCATAGAAAAACTTTTTAGCAGTTTTTAAATTTATTTCATGTTCTCTTTCCCAGGAGACAAGTTAAGAATATAGATCACATTTTTTGGAGATATTACTTTCATTTATATCTTCATAAATTTGGATAGACTGTTTTACAATAACAGTGCTAACATCCATTACAAAAAGAGTAAGGTTTTTTAAAAATATAAATAATTTTTATGGGGGTGTTATTATTTAACTCTGAGTGCATTATTTCTCTCACTTTTCATTTTTTTTGATTTGAGAGACTGCTTCAGAATAGCATTCTCTCAGCACAATATAAAATCAGCAGATCAAATGCAAAAAAAAAGGGCCTAGAGTTTAGCACATTATTCATTTTAATCATTCTGGGTAGAGGTTTAGTGATTTTTAGGAAGAGAAAGGATCATAAACATAGCCCAAAATGCTCAAAACTCATAGATTCAGAAGCGTTTAAAATCCCACCATTTTCAAGTGTCTTTTAGACCTCAGTTTTTAGTACTTTGCCATTCAATAGGCTTGGTTAAGTTGGGGTTCAAATGATAGTGTATTTTTTTTTGTCATTTTTCCATCCTTAAATCTCAAGGATCTGAGCCCAACAAACTATAAAACAGCAGATAGAAGAATCTGGTGAACTCTCCCTTTAGGAGAACAAGAGTACTCACACACACCTGTTATATACAATTTTAGGGGTCTAAAGACCCTTGCTATATATAGCAGAGATTAAGCTCTTCCCTCTCTTAACACAAATGACAATTGTAGTCAGTATAATATCGTGTTCCTAACCAAGAGCTGGGAGTTATATAATTTCTCTCTGAATATGATATTGATTGCTCTCAAATGAAAAATGACTTCAGTTATAAGTACCTATCTCCAGATTTTATTTCAATACACCTTGCCTAAATAAATCAGTAGAGATAGAAATCTAGTATTATATTTGTATTAATTAGCTATGTAATTCAATATTTATGGAGCACCAGGCATGTGCAAGTTGAAGAATATATATTCTCTGGCCTCAAAGAACTCACTGCTAGCTAATGAGAGAGACCAGCCAAAGAAATAAATATTAAAAGCACTACAATGTTCTAGGTATAAAATAGAGATAGTCCTATAGGGTTGTGAGGGCCTGAAGAGGAACAGAGGAATTGAAAGAGTGAGGAAGAGCTTCTAAGAGGAGGTTTTGTCTGAGCTGGGTATTAAAAGGCGAGAAGGATTTATTCATGTAGATATCGGAAAGGTTGAGTAAGAGTATAGTTTGTTTGCATACAAAGAATGCATACTGAAGGCACAGATTTATCATTAGCTAAGGCCAGGTATGTAGGGGACTCCAAGTATTTTAGTGTTGGTATAACCAAAATATGTCTCTGTCTCTGTCTTTGTCTATTCTATGTGTGTGCCTGTGTCTATATGGGTACTTGAGTAAGGCTGTAATGACCAATGACCAATGGTTGGCTGAAAGGTCAGATCATGAGGGATCTAACATTTGGTGTTAAAGTTGGGAAAAGATAAAAGTCATGGAAGCTACTGAAGGATTTTTAAGAAGGGTCAGGAAATAGATTTGCATTTTTCAGAGATCACCCTATATTGACTGCAATATCCTGGGTGGAAGGGGCAAGAAACTGCTTTCCTGGAGCCTCAGATATCACAATCTCAGTTTCATCTTGGATAAATTTTTGTGGCTAAGTTCCATTGATTCCATATCACTTATATTTGTTTTTCGCATGACTATATTAGTTTCTATTTTAAATGCCACTAACATAATTTAGATCTTCAAGGCATACATACATATCTTCAGATGCCTTATTGAAGATGACCTCTATGGCTTTATGCAAAGATATGCACACCCAAACTTATATGTTGTAGCTTCTCAAATTTTAAACCTGTGAATATTTGCTGGGTTGATTACCTGTCTTTATTTCTTTTTTGCATAGCATCATCACTGAAAAGCAAAGCTTTCTGTAGCTGTTCTTTCCACATCTATATATCTACTTTCCTATTTTTTCTTTGTAAAGACTTTGGTTTCATCAGATAAAAGCCACTGTTCAAGTTTCATGTGTAAGCTCTAGAAGAACTTAACATTTTTATTCCCCTTATTATATGGCTTAGATCCCAATTATAAAACAATTGTTTATATATGTGAGAAAACTCCTTTCATTTGGTATGATTAGATATTGAAATAGGCTTTCTAGTCAAGTGTTAAATATGCCATCCAAAGAAATCTTTAGGTTATATAGACAAACACTGACCTTAAATAAAATAGGCATTGTTCTACCTGGGGGTAGAAGGGCATAATAAGAAGGTCAGAATAAATAACAGGTTAGAGCCTGTGTGTATGTGTACGTATATGTAAATAGCAATTATACAAGGTGATTTGGATTTAACAAATCATAGATTATAAAAGCTGAAAAAGACAATTTATTTATTTTTTTTAATATGTGGAAACTGAGGCCTAGAAAGGTAGGGAAAGATTGAGAACAGAGCCAAGATCTTGGGTCTCTTGACTTCCCTTTTGAAATATACCATTATGGTTTCAAATTGTAGGTATATGGAATCACGGAGCATGAAGAAACTGCGTGCTCATCTAGAGCTCATTACAGCCTCCCCCACCCTACCCAGTAAACACTCTGCTTTCTTTCACTTTAAATGCAAGGAAATCACTTTGGGTTAATACATACATAGAAGATCACTGCAGTTGGCCATGCTTTCTCGACAAATTGTCCTGCTACTGCTGCTTCTCTTCTTTCTGCATCATTCATATTATCACAGAAATCCGAGCAGAGTTTCAGTAAAAAAACTTCTGCTTGGGAGTGGGCACTTCTGACTTTCAGCTCAGCCTAAAAGCCTCATTTGGAAAAGATGTGTTGTATAGGTCGGTGGTCTTTTGTATTTTGAACTGAGATAAGAAAAAAAAAAATACTGTGATGGGTTCATTCAAGGGAGACCCCAATATCTTACTTACAAAGAAGTAATCAGGCAATTTTGGGGGAATGGAAGTGGGAGTGTGAGTCACACACAAATTGATATTTTCTTTTATGAGTTTTTTGATGTGGCATTGACCCAAGTTTTGTGCTGAGATAAGATGAAAGGCAATGAGCAGTATCTGAAGGGTTTCTCAGCTCTCTACAATTTCATTAGGAAAATCATACAGCCACGTTCCAAGTTCCTGTATTTTTATCCTTTTATTAGTATTATAAGTTGTCTTTTTCACTTTCCCTTTCTTCCCTTCTTTTCATTGCCTCTTCTTTTTTCTCTCCCTTTGGTGTCTTTGTCCTTCCCTGTATCCCTCTTTATAAGTAATCTTGCTTCCTTCTGTTACCACCCTCTCTCTTCCTGAGTCCTTTCTGTTGTGATATAAGATGAAGACAGTGTACATTAGAGATTAAGGGCTCTGCAGTGAGACTGCCTGACTTTGAATACTGATTCTGCCACTTGCTAACTGGGGGACCTTGGGCAAGTCCCTTAAGTTGCTTCAGCTTTCTTATCTCTTGTAGGTGATGCAGTTCCTATCCTTTATTAGAGTTGTGGATTAAATGAGATAATATCTGAACAAGGCCTAACTATATTTATACTACACAGTAGTAGGTTCACAAATAAGAGGATTCTGAACATATACATATACATACACGTAAACACAAATGTGTGTGTATAAATTTACATTAATGACAATTCCAAGATATATATTTTCCATAGAGGCCTTGGGCTTTCCCATATAATATGTTACACATGTAGCTTAGACATTTATTGCTAATGGAAAGAATAAACTGGGCTGTCCTAAATTTTCAAATTTTTTTTTTCCTTTGGCTTTGAAAGAGAGCATGAGGGATTCAACCACGGAAGTATGTACATACCTTAGAATTGTTAGCTATACTGATTCCTTTTCAGTCTTCCTCAACCCAGACTCCTGGGTAAATCTGTCCCTGTTGCTGGAAGCTTGGGGCTTTTATGAGACAGGGAGGGAAGTACCTATGTGACAACACAGACTTCACTTGTGAACTAGAGACGTGTGTGTGTGTGTGCGTGCGTGTGCATTTTAATACTGTATCTTCTCTTCGGGTAATTAATTTCTCTTATCAGATATTTACAATCATATAAATCATTTCATATATAATCGTGTTAAATTAAAAGGTATATATCATATCTTATATATATATATATCATGATCATATATATCATATATAATCATGTTAAATTAAAAGGTATATGATCTGGTACCTGCCCTCCAGGAGCTGCCAATCTGCTTCAAAGCTGAATAATATGCAATTTGTAACATATGGCAATATTTTTTGACGCCATTGGTCTTTGTGATATCTTAAATTATTGCTTGATTTTTTTCTTCTTAATCTTTGCTAATGGCTTCCTGTATGTAATTATCTCTTTATATTTGCGGGTTGCTTCCTGCTGCCTTTAGATATGGCAGCATTCTGAATGCTTTGTGATTGGAGATAATCCTTGGACTTTCCTGTGAAACATATTAGGAATCCATGCTGATTCCTTCTCCCTGTGGTTTTGTTTGTTTTCTGTTTCTTTGTTTCCTGAAGATAGAAGTACCCAGGCAAGAAAACAGCATTTGATAAAGAACAAAATATGCAGTTAGGAGAGTATTAAAATGAAATGGCTTTTAGGGTCTCCATGAGTGTCCTTTAGTTTACAATCAAATTATTTTCATGTTACTATTACATTTGTATAACATGTAATGAGTTTCTAACACTACCTCAGAAGGGCACAAAAGGGTACCTTAGTTGCCAAAAGAATTAACTCCACCATCTGGCTTGCTCTCAGAGGGTGACTGAATCATGACAAGGAGTTTTTAGTTTCCCAGGCTGCTCCAGCAGATATCATGAAATGGGTTGGCTTAAACAATGGGAATTTATTAGTTACAGTTTTGAGGCCTGGAAAATGCCCAAATCAAGGTATCGTTAAGGCAATGCTTTCTTCCCAAAGCCCATGTCTGAGGCTGGGCTGCGGGTGATCCTTGGCTCCCCCGTCACATGCAAGGCATATGGTGGTATCTCCTGGTCTCTCCTTTCTCTTCCGGGTTCCGTTGATTTCACCTTCTTGCTTCCATAGCACATGTGTTCATGCTCTCCTCTCTCTCTCTCACTCACTGTCTCTCTCTATTCATTCTGTTTATAAGGGACTCCAGTAATAGGATTAAGACCCATCCTGAGTGATATGGGTCACATCTTAATTAACTGACATAACTTTATCAAATGCTCTACTTACAATGGGTTCACACCCATGGGAATGGATTAACTTTAAGAACATATTTTTCTGGGATATATGTGGTTTCAAACCACCAGAAGGATTGACTTTTTTTTATTCTAAGAGCAATGAAGGCTTTAGTCAAGAATACTGGGAAAAACTATGATTATATCTACAAAATTCTATGAAGGAATAAAGCTACAATATCATTGACAACAATTTTTGCTTTTCAACCAGTGGGATACAGACAACATCTATATAGCTCATAATTCTACAGTTTTATTCATGTAGTGATTACTTCTCAAAATTAAAATTCAGAGCAGGTAATGGCTTAATAATTTGTATTTTTATGAGAGCTACTCATGATGATTTTATTATAAAATAGGAGTTACTAATATAAGTCACTGAGATTTTCATGAACTTTTATTTTAATCAACTAACATAAAATATTCACTTAGAATGAGAAGGGCTTTTTCCTTGACACAGTTATCAAAGAATTCCAGATTCATTTAGTTGTAAGTGAGAATCTTAAGCAAAGAAGAATTCATCATATAAAATATTTCCTCATAAGTCTTGCCTAAGTGAAACAAGAGTGCACATTTAAGATGATGAAAGAATTAATATCTATTGTTAATTGTCCAACATAATACATAGAGACTGACTTGGGCAGTATAGAGAAGTAATTCATTAAATTATAATAATGCATTATTTTTAATATGTATTTATCTGATTTTAAATATACAAAAAGCATATCATCGGTCATTTTGTTCTTAAATATTTGTTCTTTTGTCATTTTGTTCTTAAAATATTACCTCATACCAAAATGCCAATCTAAATGGTTAAGAATGTGGAAAGAATTTCCACAAAGTGTGCAGCTGTGGTTGATAATTGTGTAAAACCAAAAATGGAAGCCAGTTCTTCACTCGGTCAAAGTTAGGGTGAAATAAGAGACCTGGGCTGTAGCCACTCTCACCTTTAAACAGGAGTCATTCTGTGTCCGCAGATGGGGTCTCCACCCAACCAGCAGATTCAGCAGCATTTACCTTTTATTCCAAAGGACACTGGGGAGAGAGTGGAGTCAGAGTTTCAGAAAGTCCCATTTCACGAGATGAAAATCAAGTGGAGACATGACAGCACTGTCGTTTTCTATATATCAACACACTTGTCCCAAAAAAGTGTCATTGTTTGGGGCAGGGGAAGGGGCGGTGGGAGTGGTGAGCTATATTTCTTTATATTAGAAAAGCATGAAGGAGGATTTTGTTTAGAGTCTGATAAAATATGAAACTTGTGATTGATAGCGGCTACAGATGATAAACGATTCCAATATTCTTGTACTTAAGAACCTGGTAGAAGGTCACCTTAAGAAGTAGAGACAACTGGACAATTTGAAAGAAGAAGTGTCTTCAGTTTGCTAAGTAGAGTAGATTTGGCATTCGAGATCTATTTCAAAACCGGTGACAAAAATATAATGCTTAGAAAATAATGAGAATTTATTTTCATCACAAATAGTGTGTTCAAGAATGTTAAGTGGGGGGAAGTCTGACCAGCCCTTATGCTGTAACTGGCTCTGTTTATTCGTCACCATCCAAGAGAGAATGAAAGGAACCTTAACACAATAGCAGAAATTCCACGTGGTGGCTGTTATAATTTTACTTCTGAGGAAAGGACGTCTATGGTTTTTGATAAGCTCAGAAAACATCTTTTTTAAAATCAGAAATAATAAATGAATATTTTGGTGAAAATTAAAGAAACAGGATTACATGGTTTTAGGGTTCTAGATATGTTAGGATACTAAGGACCTTGTATGTTTTTTTACTGTTGTTGTTGTTTCTTTATGGATATGACCTGAAAGGAAAAAAAAATGGATCCTGTTAATCAAAATGATGGTGATTATATGTGTATATATATCCCCATACATATATATGATATATATATATCCCCATACATATATATGATATATATATATCCCCCAAACATATATATTATATATATATATCTGACCCAAACAATTTACTCATATATATATATATATATGTATATGAGTGAATTAATGAATAAATGAGCAAATGAACCAAGACTAGAAAAGATATATTGAAAGTATCTGTGACAGTCAATTACAAATGAATGCAATAATCTTTAATTTGGGACTGAAACTAACTATAGGCAATTTATGATCCTTAAAACTTTATGGAAAGATCTAGAGTCTGTAAAATGAAAGTAACAATGTTCTCCCTTTATTTTCCACTGAAATATTTTAAGAAAGTCTTGGAAAAAATGTTCACATGAGATTTTTTGTTTTGTACTTTATACATCTATAAAAGGAGAATTTATGAGCGCTAAACATTTTAAGTTATAATGTGCTCTGATTCCCGGTCCCTCGGGGTTTTCTCATGGCTCATGATCTCCTTGCCCCTTCCCACAAGATAGTGTTAACATGCATACATTCTTCCCTTGGTTTAGTTCTCTGATGGAAATCCATATGTATAGTCCATATTTTCAGTTCCTACCTGAATTAACCTGACATGCAGTAAATTGAAGAGCACAGGAATTCTTCTGGCCCCTGATAACAATCAAAATGGGTTTCCATTCTTGCACTCAGCAACGATGATAATTTTATGAAAAAAGGTTTAGAAATAGTATCCCAGATTTTATATGTATCTAATGGTTTTCCTCCCACCCTGCCTCCTTCCTTCTCTATTTCTCTCTCTTTCTCTGGGTCGCTCATGTGTGAAATTCTAAATCCATTTATAATCAAAGCACGATTAGGTTTAATGTAAACCAGTAGACCCAGAAGGGGTCAAGTCAGGGTTTGTTTACTGAGTCTCACAGTGAGGAGTCAAAGGTGAATCGGCAATTCCTCAGGTCACTGGGGAGATAACATTTACTTTTCTGGTGGGGAGAGAACAGTGACTTCAGTGTCAGGGCACAAAGAAGACCTGGGACTTGTTAGTTGTCATTTTTTCAAACTTCTGTGACTTGTATGAATTACCCAATATTCTGATAGTATGGGTTTATGTGCCTTCTTATAGTTATTCATGGGAACCAGTAGAGAAATTTAAATAAATTATTAGATTAATGGCCCATGTAAAATTACTGACACCTTCTCACTAGCTCATCAGCCATCCTGTTTGAGTTATTGTGGTTTGTTCCACTGATGAGCTCACATCCTTTTTCTCTGATACAGGAATTACCATATGTCAGGGGAATGGAGATTTCTGAAAATAAACAAAGCTTCCTTCTTGTAACAACTTGATTACACTGATTGTGGGTCCTTACACTGTTGTGTGCTGTGTCTGTGTCAATGTGTGTGCATGAAGTTTTGGAAATTTGGCCATGGGTCCAATGATGACACCTTTCCTGAAATATTTTAAGCTGTGTTATTTCGTGAATGTTCAGTTGATTTCTTGTGGTGATTTTAAAGACATTACTTTCTCAGAAAACTAATAGTAAAATGCATCAGATTTATGAGTCAACCAAACATGAATTTCCAAGTAATGATGAGGGATGATAACTGTAATATTTCCAGTCGAACTTAATTTTGAGACTTGTTAGTCAGTGTCATATTTTTAGTGGCTGTCAAATTGTATAGGTTTAAGCAAACCATGAGGAGCACAAAGATTTATTTGATGATTGTGTAACTTTTGAAACCACAGCTTGAATCTGCTGGATAGGTTGTGGTGGCACTGGCAGAAAAGCCGCACTCAAACATGTGGTGGGCAGGCTACAGACATGCCAAACCCCACGTGTGGGAAGCTCACATGATATCTCTTAGATTGCTTTGGCAATGCAATTTTGGAATCAAGCAAATAAATCCTTCCAGGCCCTTTCTAAGAACTAATTTAATCATTTGGTATAATTGTTGGACCCTTTTTGTTACGGAGCAGAGATGGACATCCTCTCCCTGTCATCAAAGAAGGGCCTACTATGTTATTTTCACAAATCTAATATCTAATTTACTACACGGATTATGTTGGGTTAGTGATCCTTAAGTATCTATACATTGTAACATTATTTTTTAATTTTTAAAAATTGTATTTATCTGTTTTAATTGTGATAAAATACACATAAGGTAAGAATCATTTTGATAATTTTAAGTGGATAATTCTTTGATGTTAAATGTATGACAATACTGTTTAAATTTCACCACTATTTCCTTACTAATTTCATCATCACAAACAAAAACTCATACTCATTTAGTAATAACTCCCCATTCCCTCTTTCTCCCATCACTGGTAACCACTATTCTGCTTTTAGTCTCTATGAATTTGCTTGTTCTAAGGATTTCCTAGAAGAGAACTAATACAATATTGTCCTTTGTGTCTGGCTTATTTCACTCAACATGATTTCTTCAAGATTCATCCATGTTATGGCATGGACCAATGCTTCATTTCTTTTTTATGGCTGAATACTATTCCCTTTTATGAATATACTACATTTTGTTTATTCATTCTCTGTGGATGGACACTTGGGTTGCTTCCACCTTGTGAATGTCGGAATAATGCTGCAATGAACACTGGTTTACAAATATCTGTCTGAGTCCTTGTTTTCAATTATTTGGGGGATATACACCTAGCGGTGGAATTGCCAGATCATGTGGTAGAACTATGTTTAACTTTCTGAGGAGCTGCCAAATTATTTTCCACAGTGGCTGCACCATTTTTACATTTCCACCAATAGTATATGAGTGTTCCTACTTCTGCATCCTTGCCAAAACTTGTTTTTAGGTTTTTAAAAAACAAAAATAACCATCCTACTGCATGACAAGTGGTATCTCATTGTAGTTTTAATTTGCATTTTCTTTATGTCTAATGATGTTGAGCATCTTTTCATTTGCTTATTGGCTATTTGTGTATCTTCTTTGGAGAAATGTCTATTCAAATCCTCACCCATATCTTTTTTTTTTGGATTTTTTTTTTTTTTAATTTGCATATGGGCAGGAGGCACCAGGGATCGAACTCCAGACCTCCAGCAAGGCAGGTCGGAGCTCTGCCTGCTGAGCCACGGCAGCTGCCCCCTCACCCATATCTTAATTGGTTGTTTGTCTTTTGTTGGTGAGTTATATGAGTTCTTTATAGCTTCTCTGTTTTGAATTTTGTCCCATTCTTTAGTTTGTCTTTTAACTTTCTTGATAATGATCTTTGATGGGCAAATATTTTTAATTCTGAAGAGGTCCATTTTATCTTTTTCTTTTGCTGCTTGTGCTTTTTGTGTAGAATCTAAAAACCCATTGCCTGCTACAACATCCTGAAGATATTCCACTATGCTCACTTGTAAGAGTTTTATAGTATTAGCTGTTATATGTAGGTCATTGATCCATTTTGAATTACTTTTTGTATATGGTGAAAGGCAGGGATCCACATTCATTCTTTTGCATGTGGATTTCCACTTGTTCTAGCACCATTTGTTGAAGAGACAATTTTTTCCCAATCCCAACTCTTGTAGTGCCTTAGATATGTGGATTTATCTCTGGAGGCTCATTTTTATTCCATTTGTCTATCCTTATGCTATTACCACACTGTTTTAATTACTGTAGTTTTGTAGTACATTTTGAGGTCAGGAAGTATGAGCCCTCCAACTTTGTTCTTCTTCTTCAAGATTGTTTCGGCTATTCAGGGCCTCTTAGAATTCCATATGACTCTGAGAATCAGCTTTTCCATGACCCCAAAATACTTTAGATTTTTGAGTAAGACTCATTATAACTTGGTGGAGGAAAAGCGGGTTTAGGATCACACAGACTTGAGTTTGTCTCCTGGTTCTCCCATTGATTGGCAATATGAACATGGACACATTATTTAGCTTCTCTGAATGCTATTTTCTTCACCTGTAAAATAGAGATTGCAATTCCTCCTGAGAGGTTAAAGTAATGAGTAAATATGATAATGTATGTAAAATTAGGGCCTGCCTTCAGGAAGTGCCCATAAGCAACTACTAAGGTTGATATTCAATCACTGTGCACAGACACGACCCTCCAGATCCCTTTCCCACCCTCCCTAGATACAAAAGCCGGAGGGTGATGCAACAATGCATGTTCCATGACTGTGTCTGGAGTCCCTTCTGATTGTTCAAGGCCTCAGACTGTGCAAGTTTCAAAATATGTTAACATTATCCTTTATCATTCCTGTGTGCAGAGAGAGAATTATGGCTAGAAAATGCATGTAAATCACCTAGTGTAATGAAAAATACATAGTAATCACAGATAATATCATAAATTTTTATTGTTTCCCGTGGTAAACTGAATAACGCTGCCCAAAAGAGGTTCGTGTTCTAATCCCAAAACCTATGAATATGTTACCCTATATGGCAAAAAGGGCTTTGCAGATATGATCAAGTTAAGGATCATGAGATGGGAAGATTGTCCTGAATTATCCACATGGGCCCGAAATGTAATTGCAAGGGTCCTTATAAGAGGGAGGCAACTAAGGCAAGGATAGAAGAAGGCAATGTGACAACAAAAACAGAAATTGGAGTGGCATGGAATAAGGAATGCTGGCAAACCCTAGAAGCTAAAGGAGGAAAGGAATGGATCTCCATCCCCACCCCCACCCCTGGCATCTTCAGACAGAACCAGTCCTGCCAATCCATTGACTTTAGCACTTTAAGACTCATTTCAGACTTCTGACTCCCCAGAATTGCAAGAGAATAAGTTTGTGTAGTCTTAAGCCACCAAGTCTCTGGTGATTTGTCACAATGGCAATGGGAAAACAACCCACCTTGTATCCATAACCCTATTTCTAACTACATTGAACCCTTTACCATCACCCGAAACTGCCTGTTATTTACATGCTTCTGCACCTTTGCATAGATGCTATTCTTTCCCTTTCCTCCTCTGGCCCTACATCGTGGCTCTTTTCATACTGCCTTTTCTCTACAGCACATATCTACTTATCATAAGAAAGGGAGACAAGAACATCTAAGATAGTCTGCTAGGGAAGAAAAGAGAGCTAAGACTCCTCTGAAACCTTTTAGCCCTTTATCTTTAGCTCATGCAAATGACTCTGAGCTCACGGTATGTATTATGCTTATTTCATCCAATAATTACCTCCCTAGATACAGTTTGACTGGAGGAAAAACTGGGAGCAAATGCTGCTACTTTTCCCACAAGCCTATTGCCAAATTTCTCCCTGTACTTTCTTTTCACCATACCAATTTTCAAAATCGTATTGACAACTATGATCTGAACTCTTTCCACTCTCCCAGATGTGCAAAATATCCCTCTTCCAAAAGCCCACACTGATTTGCAACATGCTAATGGGCGGAGTCTCTAGGTATTTAGTGTATCATCCATGATGAAAGGCCCATCTGCCCTTCAGGTGAGTGAAATCAATTAATATTGAGGTCAATGGTGAAGGTTAATCGCAATTACTTGAATTTCCTCAGTGAGCTTTTGTAGTTAACTCGCATCATCCACTCCTGCTGAATTCTTGGAGCGTAAAAGTGGTATGAACTCTTTCTTCTTGTCGAACCATCAATGTTGACTTTTGAAGCAAGGTTTGAATGCTCCAAAGCTCTTCACAACCTGAAATGATCAGTTGTTAGGTGGCTATCAGACACTGGAGATGAGCCACTGGAGACTTTTGTGTTCTTGTTCTCATTATACAACCCAAAGCAGAATTTTGGTATCGAAAGGAAATGCCACTCACCTATCAAGGGAAATTAGACCTTCACTGAACAACAGCCCAGGTAAAAGGAAAATGGTTTACTAGTGATATGTAGATCTTGGTGGGGTAAAAACTTGGTTAAAAGTACATTGGAAAAGAAGATGGTATGTGCGGACACAGCTCTTTGTTTTTGCTATGTCTGGAGATGATTTCTTATCACAAATGGCCCTCTTGGGAGAGTCAGAATGCTTGACATGGAGACATTTTATGGGGTGGTGATAACCATGGCTTGTCCATGAAGTGATGCCATGTTAAATTCTCTCAACCTACTAGCAAAATCATTAAGATGTTGCAAGAAGAACTGCATTTCTTCAAAGTGTGCAATAAGGAAGGATATTAAACAGGAAAGTAGTTTATTTTTCTTAGGAACTCTAAGGTGCAACAAAGTTTCACAAACTTATGCAGTATCATTTGCTTTACTTCCTTCCCTAAAAGGACACAGGACAGGTAACAAAAAGGGGATAAATAGATATGTTTTTAATGACTACTCTGTGGAAAGCTCTACACTAGGTGCTTCATCTATGTTATCTCATTTAATTCTCACAACCACCTTAGAAAATAAAGTAATTTATTATCCCCTATTTTATGCTTGAAGAAACCAGCTCAGAGAATTTTAGGAACTTGTCTAAAAAGGGTAGGGTTTGAACACAGGTCTGTTCTATTCCAAAGCCCACAATACAATTTGCATGACAACAATGTAACATACCACAGGAATGCACATTGTTCCCACTTAAAACAGATGAGTCTCTGTAAACCACCTCACCCTTTTCAGCTGTGGAACAGATCACAAAAGTGTTTTGAGGTTATCAAAGAGAGAGATTAAAAATAGCCATGTAATTCTACAAATAACACAATAATAAAAAATTAACACATGTGATTAATTTTACCAAAATAAAAAGCCAAAATTATTCAGTGTTACTGTACACATTGATCAAATTAAATGGATGAGTGTCAAGTTACCACAGTCTAAAGAGGAATAGATTTATACTCTCCCATAAGGTATTAGTTCTATATGTTATTTTCATTGTCAGGGTAATCATTTTTTCAAACATAGACTAATCCATAATAAGATTTTAATTTGATTCCAAAAACTACCATATTCCTCTATTCTCAAAGCTCTACTATAAAGATAATTTACAATGTCTCACAGTAACCCAGCTGATTGTAAAACACTTCTTTACAGACTCTCAAGATAATATCTGGAAAATAAGGCTGATATTTTATTAATCTTACTTAATAATTTGCTTCAACTTCAGTGAAAGTCTATTGTATAGTATTTTCAATATATGTAATTACATCAGGTTTTTACCATCTTCTCTCTGAGTTAAATAATTCTAGTAATTTTAGCCAGTAGTGAATGATAGTATCTCCTCTTCTCTTTCTTTCTCTCTCTGCTTCTTATTGTAAAGTGTCCTATTTGCTTTAATATATCCTCATTATAGATCCACATTTGGAATAATCTGAATAGATATTTCAGTAGTTAAATAGTCTTACCATACATTTCTTTCATTTTTAAATGGAATTCCAGTAAAAAGCACAGTGGCTGCACAGCAGGTAAGAAAATAGATTTGAATGGCGTGCATAAGCATATTTTTCAAGAGGCAGTGTTACCTGACTGAAATCTACTTTGGTTTTGATTCAAACACAGATTTAAAAGGAAGAAGTACGTGTAAATTATCCCTGGGCTTTTTACTGCCACTGTTCAGAATTCCTGTAGCAGCCTGCAGGCTTGCACTTAAGGACCCGCCAATTTTCTCAGCCCCTGTGTTTTCCTGGCTCTTGTTTGGATTTACTGTACAATAGCAGGATGTGCTGGGAACTGATGTACCGGTGAAAGAAAGGAAAGCAAATAACCGCTGTAATATTTAATTTCCTTTAAAACATACTTGCCATATGAAAGACTTTTTTACAATTTTTTGTTCATAATTAATATTTGTTAAGTCAAAAGCTTTCTTCTAGTGTCTATTGAGCAAAGCAGTTTCTTTAATCATGGATTGTAATCCTCCTTACCTATCTCCCAAATAAATTTCAGAAGATGCTAAACCTATCAAGGAAAATATCTATCTCTAAATGGAAGAAAATGTTCTCTCTGTCAGAAATAGAATGTGAAGGGTCTCGGTTGTCAATTGCATTTTCACGTTCTATATTATTCTATATGCATTTTCAACAAAAGCATTAAACTTTAAGATGCTGTATTAGCTAGCTATAGATAAAATACAGTTGTGGAATGGGTTTATGTATGTTGCTGGTTAAGATTTGACTTATGTTGACTCCAGAATGTGAGCAGAGTTTTTTCATCTGATTATAGGAGTTTATTGGTTTGTTAAAGCTTCCAGAATGCAATATACCAGAAATGGGAAGGCCTTTCAAAAGGGAATTTATCAAGTTGCAAGTTTACAGTTCTAAGGCCCTAAAAATGTCCAAACTGAGGCATCCAAAGAAAGATATTTTGGCTCAAGGAAGGCCAACATCTGTCACATGGGAAGGTATGTGGCTGTATCTGCTGGTCCTTGTTGCCGGTTGCATTGCTTCCAGCTACTGATGCCAGTGGTTTTCTAAGTATCTGTGTCAGTTTTGAAGTAACTGTTTTCTCCAAATGTTTCCCCTTTTAAAGGACTCCAGTAAACTAATTAAGACCCACCTTGAATGGGCAGAGTCACATCTCCATCTAATCAGAAGGTCACACCCACAATTGGTGTGTCATATTCCACAGAAAAACCTAATCAAAGGGTTTCCACCCTACAATGTTGAATCAGCATTAAAAGCTACGTTGCTCCCCACAAGATTGGATTAGGAAAAGAACATGGCTTTTCTGGGGTACACAACAGTTTCAAACCAGCACAAGGAATAACTAGTCTTCTGGAAGTATCTGGTTTACAGTTCTCGTCTCTACTAATGGATATTAATCAATTCTTTCAGCAGTGTTTGAGTCACAGTTATTGGGTTAAAGTCTGTGTGTATAAGTCTTCAGGACATGGGAATTCATTCCATCAATTGCTCTTGACTCCTACCCAGTACCTCAACCAAACCCTTCAGGCCTTAATGGTGATGATTAGACTGATTATATAAACTGCACTTAAGGCCTGAGAGCACCATTGTATTGACTGGAGATTTTAAGTACTCAAAAATGGAAAATGTAAAGTATGAGAAGTTTTGACATCAGTGGGGATCCTGCTGGGACTTCCATCCAGCACCTTCACACACACACAACTACTTCTCCTACCATGCCATTTCCTGCACCATCATCACAGCCACAAACATTTTGCCCTCATCCTAAATCCAATGATCACTTTAAGTCCACCCAATTAGTGCTACAGAAGAATTTTAATATGCAAACAATAGTCCTAGTCATAGAGAAACTTTGAATTTGGTGAGAGAACAGATAGTACTCAACCAGTTATACTAGAAAGCAGAGTGTGATAAATATACTGAAATAGAACTGTCAAGCACAATGATGCTCAGAGGAGGGAGCAAGTTATCTGATTGGAGGAATTCATGGGGAAGATTTCATGGATAAGTTGCCATTGACTTGGCCTTGAAAGAGAGGAGGTGATTTATTTGTTCAGTAAATAAGCATGTATTGGGTACCCAGAATGCAGGGATCATGGGAACAGATAATATTGGGAACAAAGAGCAGAGGTGAAAAAAAAATCAGAGGCTGTTTGTAAGATGTTGAGTCATGCAGGGTTCTTAAAGCAAAGAGTTGTGGGAGAAAAGGGGATGGTTGAAGGTTATAAACTAGAAATACCAATCAGGGGCATTTCATGGGGTGTGTAAATTTTTATGCTAAGAAGTGGGATTTGTTGGCAGTCAGCGGTAACCGCTGAAAGTTTTGGGGTGGGGACTAAAATGAATACAGCTATGATTTAGGTAAGTGGATTGGAGAGAGGGAACTATTAGGCTAATTAGAAATATTAAATAACAGTTCATGTAAGCAGTGAGGGACGTCTGGCCCTGGGCAGTAGCCATAGAAGCAAAAGGATAGATTTGAAGAATTTTGCAAAGTGTGTATTAAGGGTAAGGAAGAGGAAAGAGGCCAAGAGAACTCAAAAGCTACCATCCTTGGCTGTTAAGGACCCTAGGAAGAGGATCAGGCTCCAGAGGCAAGATGGTACATTTGGGTGGATAAAGGTTGAGGTGTCTGTACTGGCAACTGAAGGAATCATTTAGCAAATAGGATACGAGCATATTTGGGGCCCTTTGCTTAGATGTGAATGATAGTTGAGGGCGAGAGAAGACATGATTTGATCAGGGATAGAACATAGAGCAGAATTCCACAGACTTTTCCACCTCACTCACGTATGCAGAAGAACAGGTGAGACCACGTTTTTAAAAAAAAACAGGTTATTTTACCACAGGCATTGTCAAAAGGGTACAATTTCTTTATATTTCAAATCAGAGTAAATTTTCATTCAACTCTATGACCTAATCATATTCAAATCTCTCCTCGACTCATTGGTGTAAAGACCAAGGTGTTGCTGTTTTGAGATTCATTTATTTGATCAACAAATCTTGACTGAGTGCTCAGTGTGTGCCACACCACTCCAGTAAATGAGGACATGACTGTGACTGAAGTAATCAAAGGCCTTGCCCTCATGGAGCTTACAGTCTTGTGAGTAGGGACAGGCAGTAAACAAGCAATTAAATAAATCATAAAGTCTTTCAGACACTAAATGCCATGATGAAAGTAAAACAAGAGAGATGGGATCGGGAATGGTGAGGAGTCAGGAGAGTGTAGGAATGTGGTCAAAGAAGTTTCTCTGAAGAAATGACTTCTGAAAGCATTCCTGAATAACAAGGAGGATACAGCCCTGCTGAGATCCTGGGGACAAGCCACTTGGATAGGAAACAATCACAAGTGTGAAGGCCTTGAGGTATGAGGAAACTTCTCTGGGGAACAGAAAGATGGCTTGGGAAGCATGATCCAGGATGAGGTTGAAGGAATGAGCAATGGCCCGCCTGGCCATGTCAAGAAGTAGATTTTATTTTAGATAACACAGCAAATGCTTGAGGACTTTATCAGACAAGGGGATTAAATGATCCGATTTAGGTTTTCAAACGATTATTCTGGTTGCTTGGAAATTGGGTTGCATGGAGCCAAAAAAAAAAGCGGGGTGGAGGGGAAACAGAGCTAATAAGGATGGCTGATGGATTGGATGTAAATACTGAGGTAAAATGATGATTCAAAGATAAGCCCCTATATTTTCTTCACTGAGATCATGACCTGTGTATAATTGAACTGAACTAAAGAAAGTTAAGCACATACATCGGAACCAGCATCTCTGTATTTTCTTCTCTGTCTCAGTGCAATCTTATTCTTAGGAACCAAACTCACCAGTATATATGGATACAAAAAAAATAATTTTAAAGACATTATGAGCTGTGTAAGAGGAATCCCTGTAAAGAGAAGGCTAGAATCACATTGTGATGTGATGGTGCCATGTTGTCAGGCTATCTTTGTCAAAAACTTCAGTTGATTCACTTGTCTACTTGGGTAATGGTAGACTAATAAGAGCCTATGATCCATTGGTTCATTTTTTTTGTTTGTTTTCTTGTACTTGTTTGGTTTAGAGGTGTGTGTGTGTGTGTGTTCCCAAGGAAATATTCATTTAGGACATTTCCAGTAGAGAGATGTAAATAATGATCTCTCTTTTGTGACCAATACTGTAATTTGTGTCATCTGTTCATGGCTTGAGTCTCAAATTCTTCACATTCTGATATCTTCATTCAACTCTCAAAGTTCTATTTCATATTACAGTTTTATTACATTCTAGAAAAGCTATCGTAATTTTTACCTTGCAATATAGTCATTGTATGAAAGTGTTCCTCTTTTGGAAAAAAAATCTTCTAAATAAATGATCTCATGTGCACCACAATTTGCTATGCAATAAATCAACTCATAACTTGTTTGTTTGTTTTTTACATTATCATGATGGTTTTATTATCCCATGGAAATAAACTAATTTATAGCTGAATTAGAAAATTCTAACCATGAATACTAATTTTTGTTTTGGACGAAAGCATGGAGGGAGTTGCATAAGCTTACTAAGTCGATTCCCATTATAATACAATTGCATCTAAAATAATGAATATTAAAAATACTGTATTTTACACATTTTCCTTTCTCATTAAGTCATTGAACATACTGAGAAAAATCAGAAAAAAACTCTCCAGTGCAGTCTCTTGGTGAATGTAAACACCGTAAGTATAAGACCGTGTGCCTTATTCTGTATCGAATTTCCAGGACTAGCATAGATCTAACATTGTTGGATGTCAACTCAACAATATTTTTGAATGAATAAATAAAATCATCAGTTGCTGGAGTAGTCAGGAGCATAAGATATTGATGTAAACTAGTGCTTCCACAGGTTTGCTTAACATAGATTATTTAACATAGATTTGATTCCAACATTTTTTCAGTTCACCATCATGCTAATAAAATGCTCATATGTTGTTGAAAATTTCTTCACCGCTTCTATCTTCAAATACTTTACCAACTAACATATATTCATAGACTACATTATAAGGGCAGCAAGTCAATATAGTAGTTACAATATTTATATATGTGTCTTTGTCCCAATATTAGGTAAAAATATAATTTATCTTCATTTTCCTATGATTCAATGACGCTTTTGCCCTCTAAAAACACACTTTCTCATCTTTACCATCTCCTTTTGAATCAAAACAGATTAACCTAATCTGCTATTCAGGACTCTGCCAAACCACCTCTGTCTCAGGAGCCCCACCTTGTACAATGATTCTGAAACTACTCTTGATGCATCAAACATTTTTTCTCTGCTTGCTTTATGGTGCTTTTACAACACTGCTCCTTGCCAAGATCTCTTCCTTTCTTTGTCATCTTTTGAAAATTTTCAAACTGTTTTCAAAATTGATTTAAAAATTACATATTCAGTGTGCTGTTTTCATGGAGCTACTTCAGGGTTTTTCTACTCAATGGCCATCAAATCAGGGACATTTGCCTCTCCACAGTGATTAAAATTAAAATAAAAGTAAATGAGCATCTGAATTATACTTAACAAATTTGTAGCCAACTGCAGTGCTTTCCTTAAGTTCCTAAGATGTAATTGGGGACAGTGAGGGAATCTGAACCATCAGATTCCCTATGATCACCTGATGCCTTGAGGTTGTTCTGAATTTCCTTTGTTATCTTTTATATTTTCACTGTACACAAGCTCTTACTGCAAACATAGTTGTTCGTAACCACCTATCCACATGCCAGTTGGAAACAGAATATTTAAATAAACTCATTTTTGAAACAGCAAGTAGAGGCTCACAGTTCTCTAAAATCAGAATTTCTTGGCTTGATGCTATTTTCAGATTAACGTCAATGGGAAATGGTTTCACAGTTTCATGGTTGTAAACAGAACATTTCAAGTACATTGGTGACAGGAAGTTGAACCAATTTGTGGGAGCCAGTGGATGTGTGTGTGTGTGTATGTGTGTTCAATCAAAAATGAAATAACAACAGTGGTCTGTAAAGAAAAATATTCTTTAAAAAAAAAGAGAGAGAGATGCACTGCCACAGAAGTCCTAGTCATATAAGCCAGTTATTAGTGCCGTCTGTGATCCCAGCAGTGCATCAACTCACTTTGATATTTTGTTTTATTTTGCATGGGCAGACACTGGGGTTTTAGGTACCAGGACTCGAACCCCAGTCTCGGGCATGGCAGGTGAGAAACTTTGCCTGCTGAGCCACCATGGCCTGCCCTCACTTTGATTTCTGAATGTACTGCTAGTGACACTTGGTTCGCCAGCAACTCGAAAGTACCACATTTTCCAATTACTCACTGCAGGTGAATAGTTTCTACCCTGGGGGCTTAAAAAGATCATATTGGTTGACCTGGAATGTTAGAATTCTGCCTGCCCCTAATGGCACCTTAGCCAAATCCAATGCAATAGAAATTATTGGCCATGTTCACCGTGTGGTTGTAAATGTCCATTGGCTCACTGCATCAGGGAAATCCCTTCATCTAGGGGAGGAAGGGAAAGGAATCAGAGGAGAAAGAAGTTTGACAGGTAGGAAGTCAGGAGCATCCAGTGAAGTGCAGGGCAGTTGGGAAGAAATGTTTAAAAAGGAAAGCAGTAGTCGGTGGAGATATGAAGAAAGATAAGAAATAGACCTTTGGAGTTGAAGCCTAGGAAAGTACTTGTGTGGGGAGTGCAGCTGACATTACCAAGAATTAATGAGTGAGCAATAAGCAAGTTCAGCAGCAAATATAAACTACCCTTTCAAAAGAATTTGGTGTTGAAATAATATAGAAAAATTGCATAGATGCCTAAGGTCATGGAGAAATTAAGAAAATAGTTGAGGCAGGAGAAGAAATTAGGAAGCATTGAAGGTAGTAAGAGTAGAAACAATATTCGCATGCTTACTATGTGTCAGGCGGCAGTCTAGATATTTTAACTAATATAATCCTGTTACCACACCAATGAGAAAAGCCCTGCTATCTTTATCCATATTTCGGATGATGAAAATAAGGCATGGAGAAGTTAAGCAACTTGCCCAAGGTCACACAAACAGGTGATGGTGTCATGACAAGCCTAGAGGCTAAGCTCCACAGGCCTTGCTTTTCAACCACTAAGTCATACTCTGTGCTAGAGAAAAAGGGGCATCTGGTGGACATTAATAGGTGAGATGATATTACAGGTGTGTTGAGGAAATCAGCATAAGATGAGGGAGGAAAGGGGTGAAGATACCAGGAAAGTATTTTGAAATAGAAAGGAGGGAAGATATGGTAATTTAATGGTTAAAATTTGGCACCCAAAGAGGTACTTTCCACCTTAGAGGACCAGGAAAATAGAAGAGAAGTCAAAGAGAATTGGATGAATTGGAATAAGCACTGTAGGCTATAATAGTGAGACGACTAAGGGGGAATAAAGAAATTACCAAATATCAGTGAGGAACAGGCAAAAGAACATGAGTCTGTAGTGGAGTCTGTGTGCTTTGCATCCATAGCCAAAATCCGGAGCACAGGCCAAGAAGGAAGATATTGGAATGTCAAGGGAAATTGTGACTGCTTAGGCAGAGACAGAGCTGGGCTGCTCTCAGGTACTTCACTAATATCTCTGTCCATAAGACAAAGAGGCAAGTATGTCAAATGTTCAGCCGTATTTGGTTTGTGCTTTTAATTTTTACATTGGATTATGATTAAAAGAAGGCCTTTTTGTGGGAGAGGATTCCCTGGGATAAGTCCGGCCCTAGCACTGTGGGATCAACAATTCCATCCTGAACAAAAGGGGGAAAAGAAGTGTAACTAATAAAGTATCAGTGGCTGAGAGAGTTCATATAGAGTCGAGAGGCTACTCTGGAGGTTGCTCTTATACAAGCTTCAGTTAGACCTTGCTACCTATTATAACTTGCCAAACCCCAACCTAAATCATTTCAGCCAATCTTAAAGAACACCTAGAGCAATATATAAGATTCCACAAGGGTTCCTTGCACTAGAGTAACTTTCCAGAAACCTACAACTTCCAGATGGGTGCCTGAGCCAGATAAGTCCTGAAACCTAGCCCAGCCTCTCCAGAACATCAGATAGTTCCATCTCCCTACCCCATATTAGTGACAGACCCTTCCAATATCAAAAATTTAGAATTGCCATAGTTCAAACACCCCTAAAGAGAAGGCTGGAAAAATCAAAGGTGATGGTGAAGTTATACTAGAAGATAGGAGTTAACAAATGAATATGAATGCTGATCATTAAATTGATATCTCTTTTAGTCTCCAATATCTTAGAGTAGCTAGAAGTAAAAACCTAAAATTGTGAAATTGTAACCCATGTCAAAGTCTGAAATATGTTCTGCAACTAATTGTGGTGCTGTGCTTTGAAATTTATAGCTTTTTTTGGTATATATGTTATTTTTCACAAAAAAGAAGGAGAAAAAGTTAATTGTGATGATGAAAAAAATATTTATGCCCTCTAGCCTCCTATATTCTGGAGCAGCTAGAAGGAAAAATCTGAGAGGATTGCACGGTAGCCCATGACAAACTCTGGGATCTGTCCTGTAACTACTTGTTGAAGAGTGCTTCGAAAACTATTGCTTTTTCTTTCTTTGTTTTGTACATACGTTATATTGTACAAGAAAAAGTTAATAAAAAAAAGAAGGCCTTTGAGGGTCTTGTCTAAAAGATTATAAAACTCTTGCGTCTAGGACCTCTTCATTTTTTCAATGTCCTATGTCTCCTTCTACTGTATTCTCACGTTGTAGGAATTCAGTAACCTCTGTGGTTTTACTGTTATTCAAATGATTGTAGGGCATCTTAGGAGAAGGTAGGGATGACTGAGGTCCATCTGGAGAAACTGATTCATGCCACCTTCTGAGTTAAGCCAGTTTGGAAAAGGAGTTCTTTTTAGGGAGAATAAATCTGCCTAAATCAATAATGAGTTTTCAAGCTGCTTTATCCAAACTTTAAACACCTAAACTGGAATCTTGGACAAAAACCACAGCTGGAAGACAGCAACCATTAAATCAGCTCCCAGCATAGAGGAGAGGGAAGTTTCATCTTATTAATTATGCAAAAATAGGTGCTATTCACTGCTAATATATGCTTTTTAATAATGGATTTGAGATGACGCAGCACCAGAACACACTAAAGACAGTTTACTCTTCTTTCTTTGTGTGTGGGGAGAACAAGGTTTAGGCTGACAGAATAGTTAATCACCATGTTTGATGTGTTTAGTACTCTTGCACCTATAAAACAGCCCCAGAAAATTGACTTGAAATTCAGCTTCAGCCTTTATTCAGTATGTTAATGATGGCATAAGATTTGCGCTCTTCACATAAATAAACTACCCCCAAATGTGGTTTGTTTTCTCACATTGACAGATGGATCACAATGCACAGATTTATACCAAATCCTTATTCTGAGCAGCTTTGCACAGCATTCTGCATCCACTTTTGTTATTTGTCGCATGTTATAGCACTTCCTGTGCCCTGATCCTGGGTCTCAGTGTAGCTGTGGTATGACATTTTCCTTGAACAGTGATAGGCAGGATTTAATTGACCTCATTATTCTTGGATTCTCAAAGGCTTCTGTGGATGTGCCCATTTGCTAACACTGTTCTCTTGGGCTGTAAAGCTGTGTCCAATTATCCTTGTTGCATGTGATCCAGTGACTCAGTGACACCTGCAGCGCCCTTCTTGCATTCCACTGACTCCATTCTTGAATTCATTGTGATTTGGGGATTGTAGGGGATGATGGGGCTTTGTGTAGGAGGGCAGCGCTTCCCTTCTTCCTTTGAGCATCTTTTCTTAGTTTTGTCCCTGTTCTATTTTTATAAATAGACCCTTAAATCAAGGCTGATGCTATAAAATGATCAAATTGCTGGTCTATGTATTAAGAACCCCTAAATGGTCATTATATGTAGACAAATATGATCCCAAATAATTGGTTTGAATGAAATTGGGGCTTCACTGATTAGAGGTTGGCAAATTCTCAGTTACAGGGCTGTCTTTAGGCTGCCCTTAGAGCTAAAACTTTGAGAAAGTTGAAGCTGATGCCTAGCATGGGAGAGAGAGTGGCTGGGAAAAAAAAAAAAGAATGTTTTAATTTACCAAATGCTGTGCAACAACCCCCAAACTTTGGCTTAAAGAAGAATAATTTTTTTTTTCTTAGAATTCATTGAGTCAGATATTTGATGGGTTGGGTGAGTTTTTCTGCCCCATGTGGCATCAGCATGGCTTTATTCAGCCAGTGCTAAGTTAGGTAAGGCCAAACAGCTTCACTCACACGTGTGTGTCTCAGGTGGTCCTTCATTCTCTCTTCATGTGTGTTCACATTTCAGTAGTCTCGCCCAAGCTTCCTTATAGCAGGGTGGCTGGCTCCCCAAAGAGAGGAAGTAGAATATCTCAGATCTCTTAAGGCTTGAAGTCCCAGCATGTCATCAACTTTGTTGCATTCTACTGATCGAGGTCTAGCTCATAGTCAAGGAGAAGGAAAATAGAATCTCCTTCTTGGTGTGAGGAGCAGCATTTATGTACAGGGAGGAGAAGAGTTGGGAGCCTCTTTTTAGACTAGCTATCACAGTCCTCCTTCTGAATACAGCAATTCATGTTCTTCTCCTGAAAACCTCATCACAATACTGCTTCAGGTTTAGGTTCAAGATCCAGAGGGTGATTGTCTAGATCAGGTCCATCTGAAGAAGCATCTCTTCATGTACAGCTCTCTTGATCCAGAGGCAGAACTAAAATTGTAAGTTTTTGGTACCCCTACACTCAACATACAATAATTGTAATACACGTGGCCATTCAAAAGGAGAGAATTGAGAAAGACATAGTAATCACTGTTTCATAGCAAATCTGAAATCCAAATGCTAATTACCTCAAATCTGAGGCAATTAATTCCTTAATTAAGAAATTAATATTTCTTAAATAGGCTCCAAAGGCTGCTCTCTGGATGTGGTTTTCTATTCCATTGCTCTCAGAGGCTCTTGGCTCTGTCCTTTAAGTAATCACTCTTTTTCCATAAGAAATATGGTTGAACAGCTTTCTCAGCCTTTTCTATGCCAATAAAAATTTGGAAGCACAGAGTCCTCTTTTCATTTTGGTCCCAGACGGTTCTCCTCCTTTACAAACTTTGTGGTTTTCTCATGTATCCAATTGTATTCCATTCCAATAGGTGAAATCTGTTCCCACAAATCTCTTCACAAAGGTAGCACTTTTCTGCTTTAGATTAAGAGTTAAAATGCTATAGAACAACACCTTTAAGATTCTTAGAAGCTCTTTCATCTAGCTGAATGGGTCTTACATGGGTTTTAAGAAATAGATCACAGCCATATTCTTCATTTAATATTCATCCTGAGGCCCTACAAGGCCTTCCAGCTTTGATCTTTATCCTGTGACCATTTCTTATTCTGAGGACCTTTTGCCATTTGGAAAAGGAGAGAATGAGAAATAATTTCATTTTCCAAGCCAGATGTTGTGGGTTGGACTCTGCAGCTTAAAATAACACTATTACTTTTCATGGGCAGGACTTCCTTGAGAGAGTACTCTTCTGCTCCATGTAGTATTGATGAGTTCACTCTCTTGGCTGCTTTGTTCAGTAGCCGGTTAGAGCAGGAAGGTCCAAGAAAGCTTTACTCACATAACTGGTATTGCTGTGCTAATCCATCTGATGAGCTTGGGTTTCTTTGCCGCATGATGGATTTAGATTGGTCAGACTTTTAAATAGTGGTTGATTTCCAAGAGCAAGTGTTTTCAAAGGATAAGACCTGCCCAGTGTGCAAGCACATAAGTCTTTCCTTGCATCATGTTTGCTATGGTTGCATTGGACAAAGCAAGTCTTGGGGCTAAGCCACTGTCATCATGAGAAGGGACTACATAAGGGTAGGAATACCAAGAGATGGCATGCAATGGGGACTACCCATGTAACAGTCCCCCACAGAGAATGATCTCATAGCCAGCCAGACATAGATTTGTCTTTTATTAGTGGTATGGGTTAGGGCAAATTGCTGTACCTTTTGGCTTCTTGTTTGCTGCCTACAAAATGGAAACATGCTATATACATATATTTAGTTAGGGTTCTCTAGAGAAACAGAATCAACAGGAAATATTGCAAATATAAAATTTATAAAAATGTCTCACACAACCGTGGAAACAGAGTCCAAAATCCATATGGCAGGCTGTGAAGCTGATGACTCTGATGGAGGTTCTGGACGAACTCCACAGGAGAGGCTTGCCGGCCGAAGCAGGAAGAGAGATGGTCTCTTCTAAATCCTCCTTAAAAACCTTCCATTGATTAGATTAAATGTCACTCATTGCAGAAGACACGCCCCTTGGCTGATTACAGGTAGAATCAGCTGTGGATGCAGCCAATGTGTTCATGATTTAATTCTGTGAAATGTCCTCATAGCAACACAGGCCAGCACTTGCCCAACCAGACAAATGGGTACCACCACCTGGCCAAGTTGACACATGAACCTGACCATGACAATACATTGCCAGACTTTTGTGCTAATTAGTTTGTATACACCTACCTCCCCTCCCAGCCACCACCCATCTCTATACACATGATGCACTCACACTAGTGTCTGAACCTAGTGAGCAATCAGCAAATTGTTACCACATGTTAGTGGGTTATTTGGCAGACTAACAGTTTGATAATTGAGTGAATCAACTGTGCTTTCATCATATCAAGGCCAGACTGCAGTCATAAATCAGAGCTTGTGTAAGTCAGTGATTTACTGCAAAATCTTGGCAGAACAGGTGGGCATAAAAGAAGACCAATTCTTAGCCCAAAAGTTGTTGGTTTCGGTCACAGTGGAGCTTGAGTACAGGGCTCACGATGGTACAGGAATGCATGGTGATGTTGAAGATAGGAACCAGACAATGAGTTAGGATTCTGTATGGTCTAAAAGCAGGGTCAGGAAACTCTTATGGAGCCAAACCAGGTATAGAAGCCTAGAGAATAAGCCGGAATAGAGAACCTAGGCAAGGAATCTACGAAATCAAGAGTCAGAATACAGGTAGTATGTTTAGGCAGCAGTTATGAGCCCAGAGGCGAGAGACAGAGTTGATAGTTTACAAAGCTGCTGGGCTCAGAGACCCTAGACATTATTGCAGCTCAAAGAAGAAAATGGCCTCAGTGTGTGACCAGGTCTCGAGCCACACGTGGAAGAAATCATCTTTTTAGAATAGGGAAGGGATTAGAAACTTTAAAAAATTTTCATGGGGTTCTAGTTGTCCTTTCAATTCTTTCAATGAACTAATCTTAATCTTTTTAGGAATATATTGTTTTCCTAAGGAGGGGCTTCCCATGCAGAAACTTTCCAACTTTAAAAGCTGTCTGTGGCATTTGTAGTATCCAGAATGCTAAAAAAAAAAAAAAAAAATGATGTTCTCTCTTTTTGTCCCTTCTCTGGTTATGGAAATCTTCCTTGAATGCATTCCCACTAAGAGGGAAATTGGAATGACCGGAGTTACCAAATGAGTCCTGCTTGCAGAAGTAAAGAGTTTTCTGAATTCTTCTGAACAACTTATCTTTTCTCATGCTGATTATTGTTTCAATCATAAAGCTTATGCTATCTCATGAAGTCATGTGGCTCTTTCGTTTTTCATTGAACTATTCTGAATAGAATAAAACATAATCATTTCAAGTCATGTTAGGAACAGTAGCGTCCCTTGATTAAAAAAGGAGAAATTTAGAGTGGCATTCTAAAGAAATATTTAAGATACAAAAAGGTAGATGCTCTCACTTATGTATTTCTTGCTGTGGAGGCCAATTTCTTTTATCTTCAGACCCATTATAACATTCAAGCACTTTCATTTAAAGGTTTTGATTATGATTACCTCTTAGACATTGATAGGAGGGTGTTTTTAAATGTAATTTATTTTTATTTAGCATTTTCTATTTTTATAGCTTTCCAGAGAGTTCTTAGCAGTGTCAGCACACAAGCATTTCTCCCCAATAGTCAAGTTCTCTTAGTCCCACCGTCATGTACCTTTGTTGGTATTGATGACTCCTTTAGTAGCTCTAACATTGGTAGCTGAAGGTCTGTAGCACCCGAATATGTATGTTGAGTTTATAATGTTTATTAAAGCTTTTCTTTCTCCACTCTCCAGTTGCATTTTGGGCCTTGGGCCTGAGGAGTCTGTAACTATTAACCAAAGTGACCACTTCAAAAACAATGCTGTATTTAATGTTTTTGATGATGGAACTCTATGCTCTGTTCTGATGCCATTTTATGTCCTGGCCCAGGCATCAGCAAATTTTTCCTGTAAATGACCTGATGGTAAATATTTTCAGCTTCAAGAGCCAATCTGTTACAATTGCTTAATTCTGCCATTTTGACACAAAAGCAGAAGGGCATGTTCTGCTGATGTATATGGGTCAGTGATATGCACAGAGTCCCCCTTTGAACATCTACATGCTATGAGAAGAAGAGGCAAGGCCTAATAAAATTTTGCATGATATAGTCTCCTTTGTATATAATTAAGAAATGTACTGAAGTAACCTGTTTGTTTCAAAAACTTGTAAAAGTTTTCCCTGCCCTTATGAATAACAGCATTTCATTTGCAAACAGGGCTCTGTTTTCACCCAGCATTCTTTGCTATCATATAGAAACCTGCCTAGAGCAACTGCCAATCATGGGCCAAATCTGGAATCTAGTCTTTTCCTCTCATACATATAGATACTCAAAAGAGGTGTATAGGAAGAGGTTATTCATGTCAGCAGAACCTGTCCTTTCTGCAGCTCCACTCCCACCGCTAATAATGCAGGTAGGTGGAGAAGAACTATCCACATGCTTTTCTTTGAGCTCCCCTGTGAAAAATGGCACCTCTTGTGAATTGGTTGCTGGAACAAATGGCACGTTTTGTATTTGCAGAGCTGTTTCCTCCAGTGAAGCTAACAGGAGTTGGTCAAGAATCAGAATGACAATCTAATCCTCATTAGCACTGAGTTTGCCTCAAACTACTGCAAAACAGTGCTGATCGGGACAAATTTCTCCTGTGAAAGAATGCAATTCAGCTGGAATGATCTGCAATTTTTACAGCAATGTCTGCAAGAAATCTCTGAACTCATTCATTTCACATATTAAAATGGGATACATGGGAGAAAATGGACTTTTTTCCAAAGTTAATATATTCAGGTTAGAAAAGGTAGGATAAACATTAGAATTTAAACCAGGTGAAGAGACATCCTCCTCACCCTTAAAAAAAAATAGCAGGGTGCACAGATGGTTCAGTGTGATAATGTTTGCCCGGGTTCGATTCCCAGACCGTGCACTGTACACCCCCCCCCCCAAAATGGCTACCTTATTTAAATAGAATGTCATGGAGGAACTTTAGGACCTGACATATGATCACTAAACCTCTATACTTAATGCTACCAAGACAAAAACAAAGTGCACAAGTGATCCCTGCAATGACTTTTTCCAAGATGAAGCATGTGGCAAAAATAAGGCAAGAGGACAACTAACTATCCATCCCATCCATGGTGAATAGCCATCATCTGCAGCATCACATGCAGCTATCACTGACAGCAGCATATTCCTCTGCCATGTGCCCTGCTGAGCCACATTAGTGTTTTTGCATTTGACTGCTCTCAGTTAGTGGAAAAAAAAAAACCCAGCAATGTTCTGGTTTGAAAAACCACATAGAGCCAACAAAGTATCCATGCATACTGACATTACTCGATCAATTCTTAATTCTATATGAACTGATTTGCATCACAGAAACATGTAGCAAAACTCATTTGCTTATTATATGCCAAGCACTGTTACAAACTCTTTACTTGCTTTATCTCATTGGATCTTCAGTATAACTGCATGAGGTGGGTCCATTTCACAAATGAGGGGAGGCATTAAAGTTACGTACTTTGCTGACATAGAGATGGGATTGCATAAGGAAAGTAAATTACTCCAAATTGTAGCCTTAGGGAGTAGGATATCAATCTTAATTCCTTTAGTTCTTTATGCAAATGTTACCTTCTCCAGAATGGACTTCCGTGGATCCCTATCTAAAATTACCCCCCTCTTATGCCTTCCAAACATTTTGTCTACCTTCCGTCTTTTATTCTTTTCCTGAACACTTGACAGTGACATTCTATATAGTTCCCTTATTTATACTATTTATCTCCCCCTACCCTGCCCCAGTGAAATCAAACAGAGGCAGGGATTTTTGTCTGTTTTCCTACTGGTTCTCTAGGGCCTAACATATAATAGGTTCTCAACAAATTATTCAGTGGATGAATGAAGCAGTGCATCGATATCAGATGAAGTTCTAAAATGCATCTTTAAAAAAGATATCTTGTGAGCCTTTAGAAGAGAAAGTGGTGATCAACTGGAGCATGTATGAGATTACAATTAATAAAGCCTATAAGATTGAACTAATTTCCTTTTTCTGGGGGCCAAGTAGATCAAACGAGTGCTATCCCCACTGTCTATCTGAATTTCAGCAATTATTTGACAAAATTTTCCCTAATAAAAATTCATGATTAAGATGTAAAAAGGCAGTAATTGTTAGGTCAAGTCCAGGCTGAATGGCTGTGTGCATGTATCAGTCAATTCTCGTTCAGCCTCTGGTCATTGACTGGAGGGGTTGATCTTTAAATCCATCCTGTTTACAATTTTTTAATCAGCAATTTAGGTGGTGGCATTAATGGCCTGAGGAGCTAATCCGTGGATGAGGCAAAAACTAGGACTAACAGCTAATAAGGTCATTAAAAAGATGAGTATACAAAAAGTTGTGGACAGACTGGGGGGGATTGGTAAATATAATAAACTCCCCCAAAGTGAAAATACAAAAGGCCAGAATCCCAAAGAGAGCAGTATTAATTAATGTTAATTGAGGAACAATATGGGCAGAGGAAGGATCTGGTTTAGTAGCAACCATGGATTTAGATACTGGCATTACTTAATAATTTCACAATTCTAAACCTACTATAGATTTAAGTAGTTGTAAAATAAGTATGAATCAGTAATATGATGGAAGCTCCCCAAATGTTAATTCATCCATGGGTTTCATGAATCATATTGGGTCTAGAACAGGAAAGGTTGAAATTTGGCTCTAGATTTGCATTGGTTCTCCCACACCTGGAATTTTGATAGTAGTTCTGGGAAATTCATTTAAGAAGGACCTGGAGAAACTATAGTCCATCCCCAAACTTGGAATCGTTATAGAGAGAGAAGTCAAAACTAGATGACAAGCAGAATATCTAAAGCTTTGGTTCCAAATTTATGGCATTCAGATGTGTTTTATAAGGCCCACCTGGGATTTTTAGAAAATTGAATAGGTGGCAGATATTTAAAAATGAGTAAATGTCTCATTAAAATATAAATTTCTATGTTTTGCTCTTGCGTAACTACGGACACACACCACGAAGATGGAGTGGACCTGACTTTGTGCTCTTCTCAACCTGTTTCATTCCCTGTAGGAATTTGAGGTTCTTGGTACTGGGGAGCACATGACCTATAAAAAAGGCTGGTAGTGGGATGAAAGCTTATCTGGAGGACTTCCCTAGAGTAGAGCAATTAGACTGGTGTGTATGATCCCAGAAAGCAAAACACTGGTGGGAATTCTGGAGAAACAGATTTCATTAAATATATGAATTAGCTTTCTCACAGCGACCTGAGACCTGATACATTGCACCCATTTTTGGTTCCTCAGTGCCTAGAAGAGTTTCTGACATTTACTGGTGCTCAGTGCATATTTGCTGAATGAATGAAACAACATAGGTTGTGAGTAGTGAATACCAGGCACTGCTAGAACACATGCTCTTTGACAGCAGAAATCTTTGCCTATCTTATTTACAATTGTATTCAAGCACCTAAAACAGTACCATTCACTAAATATTTGCAGATTTAATGATTGACCATATTCATGGTAGAAATGTGAGCTACTTGACATTCCTATAGGGAAAATTAATTACCTGTACACATGGAGGGTTATAGGTTGAGGGGATTATTGAACTGGATGACATTTCCAATCACTTCCAACCCTGAATCTTCAGGCAAATGACAAGGAATGCATTTAAGTATTTTATGTCAAATATTAAACGTAGCAAAATTAAAGTAGGATATGTATGTGTAGTCAACAAACCAGTAAAGCATTTGGCCAATTTGCTGAATTTTTTAAGTGGAATAACCAAATGCTTAAGTTTTAAGTGCTCGAATATTTGCCTATTTCTTTCTCCACACTGATGCCTTTGTTAATTCTACTTTTCAGCTGTTGGTGTGCTAGCTAAATGGTTAATCACTCTGATGTGATGAAAATCCCTTTTTATCTACTGTTATTTGTAATCTAACATATAAAATCTTTGTGGCCTTGAGGGTTGGAGTGATTTGTTATTCTGTCCTTCAAGAACCATGATAACAAATCAAACCATTGGGAACTGATTTCAATTTTCATTGTTTGGGGTGATTGAAAGCAACATCTTGAAAAATTGTCTCATAACTAACCTAGAAAATATTTAGAGGCCAAAGTGTGGCAACAGAAAGAATAGTTAAGTGTCAAGTTTTTAAGGCTTGTGAAAATTCTATGCACCATTTAGCGTGAGGCTTTGGCAATTTTAATATTCTCAAAACCAAGAAAGAGGACAAATTGCCTCATAACCTTGAAGGAAAGAAAAGCCTAAAGCCCTGAATTTGAGAGTCAGGAATAAATGTATTTAGAATGCAGTCCTGAGGGGGTATATGCTAACTACGAAAAGCAATGGCTTATTAAATTCTGGGAAACTTTTAGTTTATTTGCAGGAGATATGGTAATTGATTCTTGCTAAATGTTATTTTTCAGGGATAACATTTTCCTCTGTGTATTCAGCTCCAGGACAAAGAAAGAAAAGAAGCACCTAATTGTGTAAAGGTTATCGAGTACACTTAATGGTGGGATTAGATCCATGAATCATCCATTTTACTGCCCAGATAATGAACAATGAAGAAATTCTTATCACTGAGAGGCATTGCATAAACTTAGAATCCCATATTATACTCAGCATCCTCATTACCATGGGTTGAGTGTGCACAACTACTGTCTCTGGAGAATACTTAGCAATTTATGAATTTGGTTTAATTAGTTCTCACAGCTCCCTTATCAGACATGGTAAGCATGTAGCTTTAATCCCTGTTTTAGAGCCAAGTTTAGGTAAAATGGTGATCAAGCCCTGTCATTTCTTCTGCTTGTTGGGGGTCCCTTCTCTTTGCATAAGTCCTCATTTCTCCGTCCTTGACTATAAGAAGGAAATCCTTAAGACATTTCATATTAAAAAAAAAAAACTTCATATATATGCAAAAGTGGAGAGAATAGGAAAATGCACCCTAAGTGCCCACCTTCCAATTTCAACAATTATTACATGGCCCATCTCGTTTCACCTGTGTCCCAACCCACACTTCCCTCCACTAGGATTATTTTGATGCAAATCCCATACATAATATTACTTCATCCATAAGTAATTTTAGAATGTATCTAAAAGTACAGTTCAAAAATGACCTCAGAGCAGGCAATGGTGGCTCAGTGGCAGAGTTCTTGCCTGCCATGCTGGAGACCCGGGTTCAATTTCTGGTGCCTGCCCATGCAAAAAAAAAAAAAAAAATCACCTCAATGCTATTGAAATGCCCATACATTTTCCCAATAATACCTCAACATCCAATTTTTCTGATTTTTAAAAATATTTGCATAATTAATTAAATCAATAGATTGCAATTATTGAATTTTAATTCTTTTTTAAACTATAAATTATCTTTCTTCAATTTTATGTTGAAAAAACCTGGGTCAAAATCCAGTTGCTTTTGCTGATTATATTACCATGACGTAATTCAACATATTAACCTGTCTCTGGAATTTTCTATAATTATCAGTTAAGTCTAGTTCTTAGCTTAATTCCTACCATTTGGGGAAGATAAAATATTTTGGAATATAGTTTTTTTTTTCTCAAATTTTGACATTCTAAATACTTGTAATACTCATAATTATTTTCCATTTTTTATTGTTGTTTTACCATATGTCATCTTTTCATTCTTTTTTCTTTGTTTTCCCTTAGACTTCTTAAATCTTACCCTTTGCTATGCTGCCTACTCCTACCTCATTCTCTTTGACCCTTTTGCTTCCTATTAACTCTTCATTTCTTGTGGGTGGAGAAAAAGAAGGAGAGTAAAGAGAATAGCAGGTTAGAAAAAAGATTGCTCCAGGGATGAAGAGTCAGGGAAATAATCAGAGGTTTTGTCTCAGAATGCACTAATGTTCACTAGTTGCTTACTTGACTTCAAAAGTTGTATTAAGTTTTTGGATTTGGGTGATTGACGTAACCCTAGGATAACAACCTAAAAAGCATCACTGTCATATTTCCTTCTACTCTGTTTACAATGAGTGGGCATGTTGTGTACATGTATTCAAATTCTGCATTCATGATATACTTTAGCCTCCTGCCTTTTCCGTGTGACAGCACAGTGTTTAATTATATTTCTTCAAAAATTATTTTTAATGCCTACTCAAGGTCACTTTTTTATAGTTGCCCAGTTTGGGCTGTCTCAAAACTTTTGCACTTAATCATATTAGAAAAAAAGTCCTTATTCCAAACTTTGAACTGCCTCACTGATAATCTTACATTACTGTCCAAAGAAGTGGTATTACTAGGTTAAAGGGCATGAATGTTTTTTAAGGCTCTTAATGCACATTTCAAAGTGGCTTTCCAGAAAGTTTCTATCATCTTTTGCTACTGTAGTTATACAGATAAGTTCTTGTCTCACTGAAGCATTTTAAACTTTTTTTTTTTAAAAAATAGCATTAATCTAATGGGTTAGAAAGAGCAAAATATTAATATTTTCAGGTGAATTTATTATTACCAGAGACAGTGACCCAATATTTTTCTGTGGATTATTTATTCGTGTTCTCAGCTAATTTTTCCATTGCGAGGATAATGTTTTCTTTATGATTTGTTAAAGATTTTATATATTAAGGATATTAACCATTTGACATACTTGTTGTTAATATTTTTTTCAGTTTATCATTTTCCTTAAGTTTTGTATAATTTTATGCCTGGGAATTTCCAGTGTTTAATAAACTCATTTCATTTGTGACTTTTTCCATTGCTCTTCTGCTTAAAAAGACTTTCACATCACAAGCTCAATTGAATGTTTACTTATATTCTATTTTTATGACTTAATTTAAAAACATGTAGCTTTTTAATTCTATCTCATATTTACTTTAGTCTGTCACCAGTTTTCCCAAACTTCTGTGATAGATCCCTCCTCAATTAGTGGATAATGCTTCCTTTAACACATATTTTTTACATAAAAAATATTTAAGGAATTATATTTTGTTCCACTGATCTTTCTATTGAGTTTTATGGAAGTATCACACTATTTTTTTAATTGCAGTTTCATGGTACATTTAATATTTAGTTGGGCAAGACCCTTCTCACATTACTTTTTATTTAAAAATTATTCTTGTTACTCTTATCTCTGCTTTTAGTTGAAGGACTTTCCAATCCCCTTAAAAAGGAGAAAAAATAAAAAAGAGGTTTTTTTTTTTTCTGCAATGCTATATCTAGAAATTAATTGCAAAAAATATTAGTCATGATTATACCAAGTCTTGGGAAATTTATATGAATTTCTTAATCTATATTCTACCCATTTCTTTTTAATTTGTTTCTAAGCATTTTATCTTTTATCATCAAATAATTACATTTTCTTCACCTTTCCCTTAGTTAGGCCTCATTTCTATTTCCTGTTTTTCTTGAAATGGACAGAGCTTCTTCAAAAACTGGGACAATGTCACATTCAGGTTAATACCATGAGCTTTAGTGTCAGGTAAACCTCATTTCAAAACCTGGCTTTACCACCTACTAATAGTGTCATTCTGGGCTATTTTCAAATCTGCAAAATGGGATTGCACACCTAGTTTAATACTGTGGATAGGTACCATCTCTTAAATGATAGCTGTACTTTTTGCTTTCATGTTTGTAAATATATTTCTGATTATTATTATTTAAATAAAATTTGAAGTTTAAGACAGTAGATTCTTTGTATTCCTCCCTGTGATTTGACACCTGATTCTTTGAGAATCAGCCTTGAGGGAATAAGCCAGCTGGATATGATTTTGGGGGGCAGGGTGGGTGAAGGGGAGGCAAACATGATGGCTTCTTTTTATGCAGTTGTGATTCTGTTATTGTGTATCATTGTGAAGTAAATAATTGAAAGGACTCATGTTTTTCCTTAATTTTTTTTTCATTCTTCTGCTTATAAAATGGAATCTGGGGCCTTGCAATGGTGACTCAACAGGCAGAGTTCTCACCTGCCATGCTGGGGACCTGGGTTTGATTCCCGGAGTCTGCCCATGTCAAAAAAGAAAAAAAAAAAAAAGGAATCTGCTTCATTTCTCAAGGACATCCAGGAAAGATACAATACTATTTACAAAAGGTTAATTGAATCCTAGAGTTTCAGATAGACTTGCTTGTTGATGAGAGCAGACAGTATATTATTACTGGATAAGAAATTTTTCTCTTCCTTTTAGGAATTTTTTAGAAGCTTTGGTGAGTGAATTATAGGAAATGACTTCAGAAAGACTTCTGTGATTTTTGACTCTTCTAATTGGTTTGAAATCATAGCCTATGTTTGGATTATGGTCTGTGGATTTTTGAGAGCTATCTGCTATCTTTGTGTTCACCTGAGGTGGAAATTTTCATTTTTTATATGGAATTCATTTTGCCAGAGTGCCTTTTCTATATCTGTATGTGAATAACCATTTGAAAATAGATTGTATTAATTCAGGACAATGCCCTTTTTGATATTAAAAGACTTTAGGTATTTATCTTTATCACCTTGACTTGTAAATTTCCTATTAGATTATTTGGGCAACATTAGCATTTGAGTTCAAGATAAAACATTTATAATGATTAATGAGATGCAGGGGGAAACACTTGGGATAAGTCTTACAGAATCTTAAACTAGATGTTAAATTATCTTGAATGATACCATGGAGAAATACATGAATAACATGTATAGACAATGTCTACTTTTAGATTGTGAAAATGTCCTTTGGTTCACTTAGATAGTATAATAACATTTACATTTATTACATTTATTAATAATATGTATTACATTTATGTCCTGGTATTTAAAGAGTTGGCTGAATTTTCAAAACTTGTCCTGTTTAAACTAAGAATGCAAACACAAGGAAATTACCCTTTGTCAGTGCTAGATTTTGCAGCAAATTTATCAGACAAAGACAAAGAGGTGTAACACTGGAATTGATAAAAACCTATCCTCAGCTTAATCTGCCCTCTTCCAGCAAACCTACCCAACTATTTACATTGCTAATTTCCACAGTGCCCTGCACAGAGGAGGCACTCAGGAGGCACTGAAGGCCTGGAAATTAAAGTTTCTTTTTTTAGGTGAAAATACTCTTATAATGGCTATACATATACATATAAAAAAGGTTCAAAAATTTTTTTTCTGGGGAAAGTAATGAGTGGCTGAAATTCCTTATTATGTGCTTCAGCCTCATACCTAACATTATAATAGTTATAAATACAGCATTATTAGTAAATACAATATCTAATACAATTTCCCCATTTCCAGATTTCTTGTAGTTAAAAAAAAAAGAGGTAAGTGTGTCTATTTACTCCTTCATCTAGTCCTTCAACAAGGTTTATTTGCCATATGTTATGTTCTGGGGGTACAAACTTTTCTATGGTATGCTTACTTTCCTCCAGGTGCTTACAGACTAATGAAAGGAATAAACCTATAAACAAATCAAAACCATCTCACTACAGGGTGCACGGGTGGTTCAGTGGTAGAATGCTCACCTTCCATGTGGGAGACCCGGGTTCGATTCCCAAACCATGCAACACCCTTCCCTGCCCCCACCAAAAAAAAAAACAAAAAACAAACAACCAAAACCATCTCACTACAACTGGCCAACTAAACACTTTCCGTGTGCCCAGAAAAAAACATTCCCTCCTATAACGCTAATGCATAGACATTTTAAGAGGATTTACCTATAGAACATTTCACTTTTATATATTCTTATGAAAACTAGGGAAAAAAGGAGATTAATAGCAACCACAGGAATTTATTGAGCACTAATTATATGAATGTCCTGTGCTAAAGACCTGGTTAAGTGACTTGCTATCTACTTTGGGAAGAAAAAAAAAACAACAACCAAGAAATCATTTGAATAACCTGCATAGAAAGTTAAGAAAACACAAAGGAAAATAATAACTTGTTTAATGATCATTCATTCTGTTAATCATTCTGAAATTGCTTTCTTTAGGTATAGCTTTCAGAGAGGTGTTTGTCATAATAATGAAAAGCATTACTTTAAAGTTATATTTCTGTCAACTATTCCAAATAAGTTGGCTAATTATCAAGGAGAATTTCACTAGCACAGGTTGACATTAAACTGATTCAAACATTTCAGGGTTTCTTGTCTTTGGGTAGTGCATATCTAGAAGCTAAATGACAGATAGTTCTAAGTCCCATGAATAACAAGTTGAATGTTGTTTCATTTTATTATTATGAAGTTACTATACTTTCCAATTCAAAAATTGTACATTTTGGTTACAGGGACTGTGGAAACTAGCAGTTAACACAAATATGAAAACAAAGTCACCACCATATCACAATCAAAAGAGAACCATTTTTAAAGAGCAGCACTATATCCTTCCAGATATGAATATATGAATATAATATGCACTGGTTTTTGCTTTGGTTTATTTCAGTATTGTTGTTTTACAAAAATGAGATCATTGGTAATTTGTTCTTTCCACTCAACATCTATCATGAACATAATCACGTATTCTTCTGCATCATTTTAATAGCCTCATAGTATTTCATCATATGATATATCAAAATTTATTAAGCCAATCCTTCAGCACAGCAATTAGATTATATCCAGTTATTCATTTTTATAAATGGACTGCAATGAACATCTTTGTGGTTGGGTCTTTGCCAAACTATCTTATTAGACTATGTCTAAAATGTCAAAACCATTAGTTTTCAAACTTTAGTGTGCATAAAAATGATACTGAAAATCATGCAGATTCCTGGGCCCTAGTCATAGAGATTCTGATTACGAACGTCTGGAATGAGGCCTGGGAGTCTGAATTTTAGCAAGCACCTGCTGTGCTCAAACAGGGGATCACACTTTGAGAATGAATGACTTAAGGATTTTAGAAATACTATCTTTTTTCTGACTCTTGAAAAATGCCATTTTCCAACAATTATAACACAGGATGAATTGCCCTGGTGGTCAGTTTTATATTTCTGTCCTAAATAAGGCCATTTAACCTCCAACTTCTACCAGATAAAGTTGTTCTATTTATTTCTGAATCATAATAGGTACACACTGACCAGAGGAATAAGAGGTCCACTTCTTGCACTGTTTTTGAGTGGTAAAAGTTAGAATAAAGACATCCACTGCTTTATCACTTTTATTATTTAGATAAAAGTACTCGGTAGGTAGTTTGGGTTTAAACTGACAGTATATGACATGAATATAAACTTTATTTTAGTAGAGTTAGATCTCTTAGGGAATAGGGAGTTAAGCTTTAAGATGTAATTAAGGGAATGTTTTGGTAACGGATGGTAGTGATGGTAGCACAACACTTTGAACATAATTAAAAGCACAGACATATATATCTAAATGTGGTTAAGAGAGGAAATTATAGGTTGTATTTGTGATAATAGGATAAATTAAAAAAAAATCCATGGAACAGCACAACACAAATATTGAACCCTAAGTTATACCATAGACAATAATACAATTATAAAAGTGTGCTTTCATCAACTGTAATAAATATACCATGCCAATGCAAGGTGTTAATAATAGGGGGGTATAGGGGAATCTATTTTATGCATGATTGTTCTGTAAACCCACAATTTCTTTAATAAAATAAAATTTTAAAAAAGGAGTTACAACTTGAGGCATTTTTATGTAATAGAGAATGTCGCAAACATTAAGTGTTTCGATGGAATACAGGTTACATAAAGCATTTTTGTAGTGAGAATATCAGTGTCCAGAATGGGCAACCAAGCTCTTAGAAAACAGATGCCGACTTTGTCCAGCTGCTAAAACTTTGCCAGGCTTACCCTTTTTCTTTCTTTTCTATGTTCAGCCTCAAGAAGTGTATCAACACACTTAAGTCATTAACTTGTCTCTAGAAATGTGTGGAGTAAATTATGACCTGTTAGGAATCCAAAAGGAGGTTAAGCTGCAGTTCTTTCCTTAGCTGAACTTCACAAGCACACAGAGGCTGCGTGCCTCTGTGTGTAGAAATCTCGAAGCTAAGATTTACATGTGCATGTTTTCCTTCAATTTTCTGTCTGTTATCTCACTAAACATATTTTGCCATTAGTAGATATAAAATCAGAGTATTTTAGAACTGAATTGGTCTAAAAATTGATTTTGTTCTAAATTTTATGTCTAAGGAAGCTAAAGCCCAGAGAGGGTAAATGATTTCTTAAAGTCACGTAAGTTAGGAGTGCCTGGTTGGTTCAGTGGCAGAAAGCTCATCTGCCATGTGGAAGACCCGGGTTGATTTTGGGGGTCCAGGGACCCCCCAAAACAAACAAACAAACAAAACCTGCATAAGTATCTAGTGGCAGAGCACATGTACAAGATCTCTCTTCTGATTTAATCCACAAGGATTGTTGCTAGCTTCCAGTGTTTATATAGGGCTGTCCTAATCCAAATTTTCTTCAAATTTTTAAATAAAAATGTGAGACTTATTAATGCAGGATGTATATATGTGTATTCCTTTTTTTTTTTTTCATAGCATTCACTCTGCCAGGAACAGGACTTGCTACACCCAGTACTGCCTAGTGGTTATTACCTCCTGCTTTAAATAAAGGATTTTGGGTTTGAGTCATGACTTGTAGGGTAGGGTGACCAACCACCTTGGTTTGCCTGGGCCTGGGGATTTCCCAGTACAAGGAACTTACAGTACTAAAAGCAGAAAGTCCCAGGAAAATTGGGAAGGTTGGTCAAGGCATGTTATTTTATAGACTGCTGTGTCTTTATAGGTAAAATGGGGGGAAAATAATAGGACCTGGTTCATAGATTTTTAGTAAAAATTAAATGAAATTTATACATAAAACTCAACATGTCTTAATGAGGACTCAATGAATAGTAGCCATGATTATTATTGTTGTTTTACAAAGCAAGTGGATTCCTCAAAGCACAGATTTTTACAATCCAGATCTCCACATCTAGGATTTGGAGTAAATGAGCTTTATTTTTAGCTTCACCCCCTTCTTTATCTTCTAGGTGCCTTTCTCTTATCCTTTTTACTGATAAAAGTGTGCAATGCAACCCAAGCCTGAGTGTACCATTGTATATCCTTTCAGGTTTTTCAAGTAAATAGATCAGAAAGAGATACAATTTCTATTTAGAGAAAACAGGGACATGAATAGACATTTGCACACTGGTGTTTATGGCAGCAGTATTTGCAAGATTTACAATGGATGGAGGTGGCCTAAGATGGAAGGGTGAACTGTGGTGTATAATACAATGGAATATTGAGTGGCTGCAAGAAGAAATGAAGTTGTGAGGCATGCAACTAAGTGACTGAAACTTGAGGACATTTTGTTGAGCAAAATAAGCCAGAAATGAAATGACAAATATTGTAAGCCCTCACTAATGCAGACTAATGATACTGTGCAAACTCTGAGAACTAAATTAGAAAGCATAGGTTATCAGGGGATAGAATGTGAGCAGAGATTGAGCAATCAATGATAAAGGAGTACAGAATGTTCAGTAAGGCTTAATGTAAAAGTTCCTAGACTGTAAAAGTTTCTATCTCTTACAGCAGTCACATCTGTTCCTGAGTTTTAATTATTTCTAAATTTTGAGATGCTGAGGTTTTTGTGTATAAGCTGGTTGTTCCCTGGAACTTTGGATATCTGTGTGACACCCGAGACTCAGAGTTTGAATTCTGCAGCTATGGGAGTCAGCATTACCCAATACAGCAACTGTGAAAGAAACTGAGAAAGAGATCAGACTTCAGTTAGAGATGTGAATGAAGCTGATCTCATTAGACTAAAGTAAATCAGAAAACAGGGTAGAGGATGATACTGACTGTATTTTAAAACTTCAACTTGTGTGAGTCCAAAGGAGGAGATGTCTATTCGGTACAAACTTTAGATTTTCTGTAGCATGCTATCTAATTTAACCTGTATGGTCAGTTCATTCAAACAACGTAATTATATGGAATCTTGAATAGGGAATGATATCTTGCTATTTTGTACAGGTTAGTGTAATACCCCAATATTTCCCAGAGTAATTTGGACAGAAAATAATTTGCAAAGTCCCCTTGAGGGAAAGGGAAAAATGTGGAAATATTAACCACCCCACCTGAGGAATTCCTCATATTCCCACAAGCATTAGAGACTACCAATTTAATAAGCCAAACCCTAGATCTTGGGACTTGCCCTTATGAAATTTATTCCTGCAAAGTAGAAGCTAAGCCTACTTATAATTATGCCTAAGAGTCACCCCCAGAGAACCTCTTTTGTCGCTCAGTTGTGGCCTCTTTCTCTAAGCCAACTCTGCAGTGAACTCATTGCCCTACCTGCTACATGGGTCATGACTCCTGGGGAGGTAAATCTTCCTGGCAATTTAGGACATGACTCCCAGTGTTGAATTTGGCCCTGGCATCATTGGATTGAGAAAGCCTTCTTGACCAAAAGGGGGAAAAACTGAAACAAAATAAAGTTTCACTGGCTAAGAGATTTCAAACAGAGTCAAGAGATCATTCTGGAGGTTATTCTTATACATTATATAGATATTCCTTTTTAGTTTCTAGTGTATTGGAATAGCTAGAAGGAAATACCTGAAGCTGTTGAACTGTAATCCAGTAGCCTTGATTCTTAAAGATGCTCATATAGTCATATAGCTTTTACAATGTGACCATGTGATTGTGAAAGCCTTCTGGCTGATACCCGCTGTGGTAGTTAGATTCAGTTGTCAACTTGGCCAGGTGAAGGCACCTAGTTCTGTTGCTGTGGACATGAGCCAATAGTACATGAAGCTCATCTGTTGCTGATTACATCTGCAGTCAGCTAGGGGGTGTGCCTGCTGCAATGAATGATTTTTGACTTAATTGGCTGGTGCTTAAATGAAAGAGCACAATGTAGCACAGCCCAAGTAGTCAGCACACTTCATCTCAGCACTTGCAGCTCAGCCCAGGCCTTTGGAGGTGCAGAAAGAAATCGCCCCGGGGAAAGTTGTTGGAACCCAGAGACCTGGAGAGAAAACCAGCGGAGACCATCCTGTGCCTTCCCACATAAGAAAGAACCTCAGTTGAAAGTTAGCTGCCTTTCCTCTGAAGAACTAACAAAATAAATCCCCTTTTATTAAAAGCCAATCCATCTCTGGTGTGTTGCATTCCAGCAGCTAGCAAACTAGAACACCCCCTTTATGCAGTATATGGGCAGATGAGTAAGAAAATAAAGATTAAAAATAAATAAATAATGGGGGGGGATAAGAGATATGGAATGTTTTAGGTCTTTTTTTTTTCTTTTTATTTCTCTTTTTCTGGAGTAATGCAACTGTTCTAAGTTGATCATGATGATAAATGACAACTATGTGATGACATTGTGAACCATTGATTGTATACTTTGGATGGATGAATATATCTGAATAAAATTTAGTTTTAAAAATTAAGAAATCAGGTAGATAAAAATTTCTATTTAGAAACTGAAATTGATTAATGAACTATCAAAGCCAGTATACTTCTCTGAAAATATAAAGGGAATTAGCCAGATTGTAATAATAGAAGTTGCCATTTTGTTAAGAACAAACTGTGTACCATATATTTGTGCTTCAAATATTCCATATCCCTGGTCCAGACAACGGCACTGCAAGGTAAATATTATTATCCTCCTTTTTCAGATAGAGAAACAGCCTCAGCAACACTAAGTTACTTGCCTAAAGATATTAATATAATAATTAGTGCAACAGATGTTCTAAACCAAGTCTGGACTGCTCCCAAGTCCATGCATGTTTAACTTACCCTCTAATTTTGGAAAAGGTAATCTGCCTCTGTGAGTTAGCTTCTTCACCTATGAAACTCAGAAGGAAAGGGAATTACCCTTTATAATTGCTTGCCACATTGCACATTATATGCATGATCTCATTTAATCTGTGGGTAAATATTATCTTCATTTTCATAATAGGGTAACAGAAGTCTTACGTTAGGAACATTTTTAGAATCTACCTAGAAAAGTGGCAATGCAAGGGTTCTAAATCCCAGATACTCTACCATAGCATGTTACCTTATAACATTTGGTCACTCTCTAATTCTTCGTATGTGGATGAAATAAATGTTCCCAGAGTAGAACTTTCAACCACTTGGAAACCATTACTGCTCACATAGCAGTATATTTTTTTCTAGAAAAATTAAAATTGAAGTACTAAATGTTCTCCTTTGTTCTACATTTGATTTGCCTATGCCTGAGGCTCATATAGATCAAATTTGAAAAATTCAATTGTGATTGCAATATCATTCTACAAAATGCTCAGAAGAAAATCTGAGCATTTTGTAGAATGAAGGTCATTTTTTTCCCTCACAAAGTGTATTATAAAACTTTGCAAAAGAGTATCCAAGTAACATGATATAAGTAAACTTTTTTTATATAAGTATGCTCCTAAGAGGAAAATAATGGGACTGATTTTCTTCCTCTGTCTTCATAAGCATGTATGTGGAGGAGATAGATGTGAGAGAGTGTGTGTGTGTGTGTATGTATGTACAGAATAGCTATAAGTTATATAAGAATATATATACATGTGTATTTATATGTACTTGTAAGAACATATAAATATGCCTGGATATGTATTAAATGAATTTTTTGCACGTTACGTAGAAGGTAAAAATACTTTTTGACTTAGCCTTGATTTTATAAAGTTCATGCACAAGGCTCATAAATTCTGAAGTCATTATAGATGTCAGTTAACTGTTACAACTGAGCCATACCTACCAAGAGCAGTGAATACATTTACTATTCTTGAAATAAATCTATATTTCAGTTCTTAGTTCTTAATCTTAATATCATTCTGATGATGGCTTTTCTTTCTCTTTACTATTTTTCACGTGTAAGGCTAGCTTAATTTCTGTCTGCAAAAGTATAGAGCTGGTGTGCACTGAAAAATATCGGAACTTTTCTTGATTGCATGTACTTTTGTTTGCCTTAGGCCTCTGAGGAAACGCTGCATTCTGGCAACGGAGAGGAAGACCCTTTCCGAGGAATGGAGCCCTATCTGGTACGAAGACTTTCCTGCCGCAGCATTCAGCTTCCCCCTCTGGCCTTCAGACAGTTAGAACAAGCCGACTTGAAAAGTGAATCAGAGAACCTTCACAGACCAACCAGCCTGCCCCTGAAGATTCTCCCCCTGATTGCCATCACGTCTGCAGACTCGAGTGGGTGAGTGCCCTTGGGAACGTTTCCCAATTGGTATTTTGGTTGCTGATTGCTATTTGTGGTCTTTGGAGATTCTGTGGCTCATTGCTTGGTTTGGATGGGAGAAAAATGAGCTTTGTAGAGTCAGAAGAAAGGAGGATGGTTTTTCTCCGGTAAAGTCTCTGTGTGAGAAGAGAACTTTTAGTCAAGTTGTTTTAAGAGACAGAGTTGAGAATGTGTTGGTGAATGATAAGGGAGCACCCAGGAAAGGGCCACTGGGCCACTGCGCTTGGAAAATGAATATTGGTCATATGTGATTTGGTAGAAAAAGTCTTAACAAATGAGAACTAATAGACAAATTATCATGTAGGCATACATATCTGGAAACAGTAGGCAGTGTTCATTGATGCAAAATGAAATTGGAATCAAGCATGGATTGTCCTGTAATTAGAACAAAAGGAAATAGGCAGTTATGTTCGTGAGCCTAATAATTTGGCCTTTGACACTTTGAGGTGTTGCTTACCAGATACTGTCTCAGTTTCCAGCATGAGGAAGTTTTATTTAGTACCAGTATCTATAGAAGAAACCCACACATTGTGTCTCCATCATCTCACATTTCTATTTCCTACTTTATAGAGTATTTGCACATTTTCCATAGTGTCTTTACTCTTTTTCCTGCCATTTATCAGTGAAGGTTCTACCCTTTAGTAGCTATATCACCAGGCCAAATATATATATATAGTGAAAAAATTGAGGACAGTGGACGATCCTGTTATTTGTTCTTTTGTCCAGCTGCATTTGTAAGAAACTTGAATGAAAGGAAAAGAAGATGAAGCACATATGGACTTTTGAGATGTTGCTAAAACTGCAGGAACATACTGATTTATTATGCTGTAAATGTGATTCTTCCTCATCCTCTGCCAAGTTCAAGACATCTTTAGAGAAGGTAGCTTTTAGACGTTCCTAAAACTTGTTGGGGAAGTTGTCTTCAGAGAAAAGTATCCAAAGTAGGTGAAAATGTCACCAGCCATTCTCCTGTGAGATATTGAAATTAGTTTGAATCTTGTTAACTTGAATCTAAAGCACCTGTGTTATTAAAAGGTAAAGAGGAGTAGGTAAATAAAAAGATGACAAATTGTGACTCCAAAGCATAACTTGGAGGCTTCCCCCCCGACCCCACCCCCCACGAAGGGGAAGTCTAATCTCCCCAGCAATGAAAATGTAGCAACATGTGTATGATATTTTTGCCCAGAGAGACCCATAAAAGACTCAATATTAGGGATTTTATTGAGGTGTGGTCATATAGGCATCCTCTGCCTAGCACATACCAAAATTCCAGACCCCCAGCAAGAAAGAGGCGGTCACATCAACCACTTATTATTTATGCAACAATTGTAGGCACCGTGGGACACACTTTATTTAAAGAATAGTGGGAACCCTCCTGAAACCCAAGTTCCCATACACCAACTAGAGCCCAATCTTGCAAACAGGCTTTTCTAAAAAGTGCAGTCGCAGGCCTATAAATCTCAGGCCTTTTCTGCATACCAGGTTTATCTTAGATTCGTTATCTTGCTTTCTTCACATTTGAGGAAAAAAGGATTACCGTTAAGATAAACATAAATTCATTTAAGCTTCAGATGTATTGAACTGATTTGAGTCTCAAGAAATTTGGTGCTAAATATGCCTTCCCAATTCCAAGCTGTTGTTTTATTATGTGCCCTTAAAAGAAAAGGCAGCATTTATATTTAATACATTTCTGTGTCGTTAGGCAATGTGTATAATTAAAAATCTCAGCTAAAAGCTAAGCTCATTTAATTAAGATTGAACGTGTTGCTAAAAACAAATAGTCTCTAAGCGCCAAGGAACTTAGTGGTTCAGAGTTGCCTGCATCATAGCACTTCTGTTGTTTCAAAATATGTTTCCTTCTTAATCAAGAATCTAAGAATCAAGTGTAAGCTAAATTGTGCTTAACATTTCCAAATTTATTCAATATTTTGAAGGAAAACATTGGCATTTTAAATTCATGTGCCAAGGTCGACCAGAAGGCCGCTAAGAGAAACCATAGACAAGAATGGCCAAATAGTTTGTAAATTGAACATTAAGAAATAGAAAGTGCAGGAGTATAATTTACTGAAATGTCTCAGCTTTGGAAGAGAAGTACAAGGTAAAGATAGGAGTCACATTCTGTAGCCATTTCATTTCAGTTAACTAAGAGTCCCAGATTCCTTCACAGCCATCAGAAAGGGCTGATGGGAACTTTAGACTATTTTAGCTCTGTTGTCTACTGCCAGGCTCCCTGTTATTAAAGGTTAGTATGCCTTTAGATCCAGTTCTCAGGCTATACTGAGACATTAGCGATTGCAAATTTCTGGGGGGAAAGGAGAATTTTCATGCCCTTTGGATTTTTTATTTTCCTTTCTTTCTTGACACCGTGACTTTTACTTACTTCTGGCATATCAGTACATCAGATATTGCAAAGTCAAGTATCCGCCAGTGGGTCTAGGGACTTGTTCCACCCCTTTAGGAAGCCATGGTGTGGCCCCAAAGAATAATTGGTTTCTACAAGGGAACTTTGGCTTGCAGAAAGAAGTGTTATGGATGAAAGCTATTAGCTTCTTCCTGGAGTTCCTGGGCCAAAACGCTGAGTTTAAGAGAACTGTTGTTTATTAACACTTGTATAAATTCTACTTTGGGTTTTTCTGAGGCAATGCAAATGCTTTCAAAGATACACTCTTTAACAGTTCCTTTTGAGCATGCTTAAGCTGTAAGGTTGTGTATATTTTGATTTAGTAATGTTAAGAAGTTTTAAATGAAAGCAAAACATAATTGTAAGACCTGGAATGCCTGGAACCTACAATTCTTCTACTAGTTATTTTTCCATATAGGGCAGTATTATTCAGTCTTCTTAGCTGTTCCCTACCCTCATGGAAGTTAGTGGGACAGTTACTAATGGCTTGAAACGTTATGAGCTTGTTTTAAAATATACTTGGCAAATAAGTGATTAGGAATATCCTAGCTTTCCATATTTCCCTCCTAAATAATTTCCTGGCCAGTTGCTTTCTTCAACCTTTTTATTAAGGTACAATTTGCCTGGGGTAAAATGCACAAATCTTAAGTGTACATCTTGGTGAATTTTTATTTATGTGTACACTTAGATACTCACCACCCTATTTCTATTACTCTAGAAAATTCCCTCATGTCCCTTTCCAGTCAATACACCCCCTCTGACTTTTGTCACTAAAGCTAAGTTTTGCCTGTTATTGACCTTCCTGTAAATGGATCATACAATATGAACTCTTTTGTGTCTGGCTTTTATTGTGTAAATGTTTTGGACAGTTATGGATGTTGGTGAAAGTATCAGTAGTTCTTTTTCTATTATTAGTATGGCATTCCATTGTTTGAATATAATATAATTTATGTACCAATTTATGGGCATTTGAGTTGTTTCTAGTTTGGAGATCTTATGAATAAGGCCATTATACACTTTCTTGTACAAATCTTTTTGTAGATATAGGCACTCATTTCTCTCTGGTACATTTCTAGGAGCGAAATTCTAAGTGATAGGAAGAATATGTTTATTTTTACTAAAAACTGCCGAACAGTTTTCCAAAGTAGTGTACTGTTTTACTTTCTGTGTTAGTTCGATTCAGTTGTCAACTTGGCCAGGTGAGCATACCTAGTCTTGTTGTTGCGGACACAAGCCAATGGTACGTGAACCTCATTTGTTGCTAATTACATCTGCGGTTGGCTAGGAGGCGTGTCTGCTGCAATGAGTGACATTTGACTTAATTGGCTGGTGCTTAAATGAGAGAACGCAACGTAGCACAGCCTAAGCAGCTGGGCATTCCTCATCTCAGCACTCGCAGCTCAGCCCAGGCCTTTGGAGATGTAGAAAGAAGTCACCCCGGGAAAGTTGTTGGAACCCAGGGGCCTGGAGAGAAGACCAGCAGAGACCATCCTGTGCCTTCCACGTAAGAAAGAACCTCAGTGGAAAGTTAGCTGCCTTTCCTCTGAAGAACAAACAAAATAAATCCCCTTTTTAAAAGCCAATACGTCTCTGGTGTGTTGCATTCCAGCAGCTAGCAAACTAGAACACTTTCCCATCAGCATTGTGTTAGGCATTCCAGTTCTTTCCATTCCTCACAAACTCTTGGTATTTTCAGTCTTTTTCTCACTCACTCTTGTGAGTTTGTAGTAGTATCTCATTGTGGTTTCAATTTACATCTCCCTGATGAGTAGTGATATTGTCGATCTGTTATTATGTTTCTTTATTATTTGTGTATCTTTTTTTGTGTGTTGTGCCCATAAATTTTACCCAATTTTTCTTTTGCCTATTGATTTATAGGGGCTTTTTAAAATATAATCTAGTCATGAGTTCTTTGTCAGATATATATTGTGAAGTGAATATTTTCTCTCAGACTTTGACTTGCCTTTTAAATTTCTGTTTATTTTTAATATGGTGGTGTTCTAGTTTGCTAGCTGCCAGAATGCAATATACCAGAAATGGAATGGCTTTTAAAAAGGGGACTTTAATAGGTTGCTAGTTTATAATTCTAAGGCCAAGAAAATGTCCCAATCAAAACAAATCTATAAAATTGTCCAATCTAAGGCATCCAGGGAAAGAAAGATACCTTGGTTCAAGAAGGTCAATGAAGTTCAACATTCCTCTCTAAGCTGGAAGGACACGTGGCAAACATGGCAGCATCTGCTGGTTTTCTCTCCAGGCCTCTTGTTTCATGAAGCTCCCTGGGAGGCGTTTTCTTCTTCATCTCCAAAAATTGCTGGCTGGTGGACTCTCTGCTTCATGGTTCTGTGGTGTTCTGAAGCTTTCTCTAAAATACTTCTTCTTTTATAGGATTCCAGTAAACTAATCAAGACCTGCTTAGAATGGGTTGAGACATGCCTCCATCTAATCAAGATTAATACCCATAGTCGATTGAGTCACATTCCCATGGAGACAACCTTATCAAGTTTCCAACCTGTAGTACTGAATAGGGATTAGAAGAAATGGTTGCTCCCACAAGATTGATTAGGATTGGAACATGGCTTTTCTAGGGTATATAAATCATTTCAGACCAGCACAGGTGGTAACCTTAAGGGCAACTGGTCTAAAAGTGTAAATGTGTCTATGCACAGTGAGCGGAAAGTATTAGTGAAAGGCCAAGGAAATGAGGATAAGACTGATGGTAAGAGAATGGAATTAGGTAGAAAAAGAGTGAAAGGAGGATAGGAGTATAAAGGCGAAAAACAAACAGAAAGAAAAAGAGTAAAGTGCACATAGTAGAAAGGAAAATGGAAATGGGCAAGTAGACACAGAATAATAAGTGGAAACCATTATCAAGAATGACATTTTTCCAGCAGGGCAGTTTTGCTTGGAGTCAAGAACAGTTGAATACTGGATAGTAGCAAACAGGACATCCAGGCAGTAGGAGGGGCAGACCAAGGAAAGTTGAAAATGGCATGATGTTCAGGGGGCTGATAGCAGTGTAGCTGTGGTAAAAGAGGGCTCTGGAGGCAGACTGAGTGAACCTGAGTATTTGTCTCACCAATTACTTGCGATATGGCCTTGGGAAAACTATTTAACCAGTCTAAGCTTCTAGTGTCTCAAGGGCAATTATGAGAATAATTTGAGTACATACTTATGTTACGGTGTATTTGTGAAAATAAAATATTGAGCACTGAGGGGGTGCAAGGGTAGTTCAGTGGTAGAATTCTCTCCTGCCATGTGGGAGACCCGGGTTCGATTCCTGGCTCATACACTTCCTAAACAAACAAACAAATGAAAAACCCAACAAACAAAAATTCAGCAAGCGGTGCTGTAATAAGGGGATACGCATATGGAAGAAGAATGAAATGTGACCCCCACCATACAGCATACAAAAAACAAAAGAAAACAAAACACTGAGCGCTGTTCTTGGCTTATTATATGCATTTACTCTATAACAACAGCACTTATTTGGGAGAAATATTGGAACAAAACATGTTTGTTGTCAGTAGTTTCCTTATTGAAATCGGCCCCAAAGATCATAGCTTTTGAAGAAGAGATGAATGTTCTTGAGATTTAGGAGTCAACCAGAAATGTGTTCCTGGTTCAGAAAATTAGGATTATTGTGGACCTGTCACATTTATGTTCAGAAGTTTATGTCCCAGTTTTGGCATCTGTCTGCATACATGTCCTGCTGTTGAGTGCTGTTCCATTATGGTTGGAATGAGAACTGACATCCTTCCTTATTTCTGCTCTACTTTGGTACAGCCCTGGCTAAATTCTACACATTTCTCTGGTAAGTATCCTCAGGAGGAATGTGGCACTCCCTGCAGCCCTATCTCTGGCACTGGTTTCTTTTCCCCAGTGGGGCATGAGCCCCCAGATATTCTGAGGAAGGTTTAGCTTACCACGTTTGTGGCAATTGATACCTGCATGCTGGTAGGAAGTTGAAGGAGCAGATGGAGGGGAAAAGTAGACAGGGATAAATCTCCCCAGCTGTGCTTCACTACTGCACCAGCTATTATAAAATGATGCATAATACAATGTCCCCTTGTGACATGATGACACACCTCCAGATGGACTCAATATCCATGTGGGTGGAGAACATTGCAAATGCTTTCTCATTGCTAGCACCCTATTGCCTGTCTGGAGAAGAATACTGTGTGCATTTGTGTTGTTATGTCCGATAAAAAACGAAGATGAAAATATTTTAAAGGAAGAAATGGTCACTCTTGGGGATAAAATAAACTACCGAACACAGCGGGGAGTTATTACTGTAGTCAAATGAGGCTTCACTTTACAAGTATCCTCTGGAAATTTTTCCTTGAGTTCAGAGAAATTCATTTGAAGAGGGTTTGGTCTCAGGTGAAAATTAGACACAGAAAATTTTTGATCAACTGTTCACTCATCCCAAACACAAAGTACTTTATAGCGAACATAAAAATGCTAATTTTCAGTATTTTGTTACTGTATACAAATCCAAATTTGAAAATAAAAGGAAGAAAAACAGAGGCTTGGCTATAACAGACTAATATGATGTTCCAAGTTTGTTCTTTTTAACTTAATAAGATAGAACACTTCATATTTGAAATATTTTGGATCTAAGCATTTATGAAGCTCCAAGGTTCACAGTTTACCCATAAACCTTTATCTTCATTTGCATATGTGCTCAAGTTTCATGGGATTTAGCTGTTAAGTTCTTATTGAAAGTTATCTGAAAGCTCTACAACTCACTAGGTAAAGCTTTCCAAAACTAAAAATGGCATAAATGATTGATTGTAAATGATTCCTTAGAAATATAGTATTTTTTAGCTGGATGTGATTTTAAAAATAATCACTGCAAGGAGATCTGGAAGCAATATTTCTGGTCATCTTAAAGATTCAGGTTATATAAAAGAAATTTGATTCATTTGTCTTTGATTAATTTAAATATAATTTATCGATATAGTATTTGTATAAACTCAGGAATCCCCAAAGCATCACAAACCTTTTGCTTCTCAAACATTTATTCTGATTTAATTAAATCTAGAATTATTTTTTCCTTAAGATCTATGATTTTCAAGATTAAAAGTAGACTCTAAGAGGGATGAACTGCTTCTGCTTTACAGTATGATATCTTGATAAGTGACCTGTTATTTCTAGGATCAGTAGGAATTCTTCAATCTAATCTAAAATAAGCAAATAGAAAGATGCTGATAATTTCCCCCTCACATATCATAGAATTTCGAAAGACTTTGTGATATCTGTCATGCACCCAATTTATGAAATAATAAGATAATTATCAAACTTCAATTTTTTTTTCAGACTACTGGGGTGCTTCTTCATTCTTGTAACACTTTCTGATATTTTAATTATAGATATACTGAATGAACTGATATTACACTGTAATATTTTACTTGTGTTAGTTCATAGGTTGGCTGGTGATCACATATATATACATATATTTTAAATGAACTCAGTGAAACATTTACTTCACCGTGAAAAGTGATGAAAGTCAGACAGTGTAGAACTGAAAAAAGCACATTTTTTCATTATTTCCATCAGAGAATAATTATAATTTTTAAGCTGCACAGAGAGTTCCTGTGCTGCAATCACTACCCTGTTTGCCCTTCCTGTGTAACCCAGAAGCATTCATAACAGAAGTCCTTAGAGAGATTTTACAAATATTTACACATGCTATTCTCTCTTGGTATGTGTTTATGGAAAGGAAAAAAAATCAGATGAAAGAGTTCTGACTAAATGGTGTTTATTTAACTTAGTATCTGCTGCATAAATGTATATACAGAATCAAGCCTAATATTGACCAAAGTGCATAACTTTGAGAAAATCCCAAACAAGAAAACATGTTCAGCTGAAATTCAGAAAAAGATGAAGTGATCGAATTTTTTATTGCACACGTGAGTGACACATAAGGGAAAAAGAGATTGTTTAGAGTAAACTGTTTATAGAAAATGATCTAAAGAGATGACATCTAACCTTCTGTTGAACAGCTGTGGGTGGGGAGTTGCAAGGGGGAGGAGATGACTGAAAATTATAGCCAGTTGGTTAGAATTTGTTTTAACAACTTAGCATTTAGATATCATTTATCAGACCTTTTTCTCCCATTAGTTTAGAATCTTCTCTCCACTTGAAAGGAAGTAGATGGAGACAGGCAATTTTGGTCTATTTTAAATCTGTGGGATTCAGCCAAAATAGTATGACATTTAGTTAAATTGTTCAGTGTCATTTATACAATTTATATGGGTGACAGGTTGTCTTTATTTGATGAACTAGCATAATTTGCACTGCAGTTGGTGGTTCTGAGCCTGGGAAAGGCGAGACCTTTGTCCATGCTTTATGCCTAGTTGTCCTGATTTAAACACCAATGCAATTCCTGAAGAATTGTGGATAGTGCCAAATGTCATAATAAACACTCCCAGATACATCATACACAGACATGTACATGCACACACCTTGTTATATAGAAGGTATGCATAGAAATTCAAACTGTTAGAATACATAAATTAGAATTTAGAATAAATAAATTGAAATAAAGGATTATAATTTAGAATACATAGTTTAGAATACATCAACATTATACTGCAAAATTGACTTTCTATAACTTTCCCATATTTTGGTTATTTGTTTCATAAGTGTTCCCCCTTGTTACTCCTTCACTAACTGTTTTTTGCCCTAGTCAACATGGAGCTTTGGTTTTCTTTTTTCTCCAGCCTAATTACATTCAGATTAACTTTAATTTATTGAAGCCGTGTATTTCCACACATTACATAACTGACTTCAAAACAATAAAAGAATAACTGATTAATATATTTATTTATGTACTCAATCATGTATTCATTCATCCAATAAATATTTAATGTGCCTATTATTTTCCATATACTGAGCTAGGACCTGGAGACAGAAGGTTCAGCAAACGGATATAGTTCCTTCCTTCACAGAGTTTTGAAATAGGGCATACCAATAAGGAAAAAGGCATTTACAATATTGCTTGTTACATAGAATGTACAAATATGCCTGAGGAGATATAGAATAATTTGAGATGTCACAGAAGAGCAAACTAGCTTAGACTTTGAGGAGTTGCCACCTAAGATGAGACTTAAAAGAAGATGATACTAGGGTGAGAGAACATTGGGGACAAAGTCCAGGACATGATAAAGCTGGTTGCCTGCATGCAGATATCTAAAAACTGTCAGGTATGACTAAAACAGTGAAGGTACAGGTGGTAATAGTTACCATTACTTTTTTTGTGACACCAGTATTGTCCTTTGGGGGATGTTTGTCAGCAGTTCTTAGAGCCTAGATATAGTCATGGAGAAGATAAACAGTTGAATTGATCCAGATTTTGAATGTGGGCACAACATAAGGAAAATAGGGCAAGGGATTTGAAGGTATTTGCAAGACAGAGAAAGAAGTGATGGATTGTGATAACTAAGCTGGATAAGGAAATGAATGAAGGTAAGTGGTTGCTGATATAGATGCGTTCAAAGTCACTAGAGGTCTCTGATTTCAAATGGGTGAAATTAGAATAACCAAGCAAGCTGAAAAGGTAGGAGGTATATTTGGAGAATGGGATGTCTGAATTTTAACATTTAATGAGCAGAGGTAATTTAAGGTATGTAGAGATGTAGTGGGTTGTAGTGGGTTGTCAGGGAAGACGGTGACTGCAGTGGGAAAGAAGTAGTCGAGGAAGTGAGAGACTTGATATGAAGTGCCTCTTCCAGATTAACATTAAAGTCACCCAGGTGGGTGGCAGGGAAGACGGTGAGAGATGTAGTGGGTTGTCAGGGAAGACGGTGACTGCAGTGGGAAAGAAGTAGTCGAGGAAGTGAGAGACTTGATATGAAGTGCCTCTTCCAGATTAACATTAAAGTCACCCAGGTGGGTGGCAGGACCCAAGGTGCCACGGTACAAAGTGGTTGGCAGTTTTCAGTGAATGAGACATGGGCTGAAATCAGAGATGAGGATGTAGAATTGATTACAGATGTCAGATGACGGGAGGGTAGAGGAGTATTGAGTAAGTTAATGCAAGTAGCCAGAAAAGCACCAACCCCCCCCACCTCGGGCCTCATAGGGGCAGGGTTTTGAGAACAAGCGTGGCCTCCCCTCCAAGGCACTGCAGGGAAATTGTGTCCTCGGCCAACAGCCAAATTTGAGAGAAGACTGGAGGGGGGTGAGGATGAAGAGAGGTCAACTTACCATGGGAAAAGGGTTCCAGAAAACTTGAACAGTTGAGGAAGAATAAAAGGGAAGTTTGGACAGAAGAGAGAAATCTAGAGCAGTAGGGGACTAAGGCACTGGGAAAACACTTCTCTTTCAAGTGGTTCTCTGAGCTATGGGTCTTTAGAGTTGAATTCTAAAACAATTTCAAGACGGGTCAAGCTGGTCCCTGACAGGCAGACATTCTGGGAGGGGTAAGTGTAGTATAGCTGGTAAGTCTCTTAGAAAGGCCACGGAGGTGGTGTTAGTCCAAAGAACAAAGAGTGTTCTTTGGTTCCTACTAATTTCATCTATATTGGAAATGGCTGTACCTTCTACTGGGTAGGGACTTTGTCACCTTCCACATTACTTAACTGTGTTCTAGATTTATTACAGGCTGTGGAATAAAGAGAAGGATCTAATGTGCATTATCTTTTCCAGTCAGAGTATTATTTTATTTTAAACCATTGTTTTTTTTATATTTAACTTCTAATTCCTGCACCAGCTATAACAACAAGGTATTTTGCATTAGCATTTGAGTTTTCTTTTGAGAATTTCCTTTATTAGAAATAATCATTGTCTTGAATATTACTGCTTTCTTAAATATCCTTAAATACTATTTCTGGGATTTAAGCATTATTTTCCTTCCCTGTGTCTTCAATTTGAACAGTAAAATCCAGAATGAAATTGAATACTAATGCAGTCGAGGGAAACAACAGAAAGTCATTCACGTGTTTTTTCTCCCTTAACTTGAATGTAACACATTGTTTGTAGACTTTAATTTATAGCAACCTGTGTTCTTGCTATTAACCATTTAAATCTATGTGATAGAGTTGTACGGTTGGGACCTGGGGTGGAAACCCTTGATATGCTTATGCAAACATGTTTCATTTTAGTCTCTTCTGTGACCTTCTGAGGGTCATTTTTGTTTGCTTGTTTTAATTCTCACCCTCTGAAATGGTATTTATGATTAGCAACTGTGGAGCATATCATAGTTACAAAATGCCTTAGAGCAAGGTATTTATTATACTCCACAGAAACTCAAATACAGACAGCCTTGATATGCCTCATATGTCTTAAGAAGAAATGGGAAGGTTAATTGATTTTTCAGAGTATTACAACAAAAGATGAAGATCAGAACCTCCATTTTCTTATTTTGGTTTATGACTTCTAGTATCTTCTGTTCAGTATCCACTGAAAAAACTGAAGTGAGGCCTAATTACCTTAGGTTTACTGAGGGTCTCTTTAAAAGTACTCTTTAAGTGAAAGACATCCTCTGCAATAGGCAAAACAGAAAGCAGATGATGTGAAAATCACATTCATGGACCATTATGTAGTCATTAGCATGATCATTATGAGTACTATATGGGGGAAAAGACTTAGAGCCTTCAGGGGAGAAAAGCAAACTATACAACTACATCTGTGTTAAAGTTATGGCACTGTAAAATATTTGCTTTTATATGGCTAAAGTCTGCAATGCAATGTGAAAGTAGTTTGATATTTTAGAATAACAGGATTCTGGTTAAATTTTTTTCCCTCATTCTCAGCTTCTGTTAATGAAAGTATATGTTTGTGTCCATCAGAATTATATTAAAAGTCACATTCACGATTTATTTACCGTTTCATTCATTCAACTTATATATTGAACCTTTAGAATATGGCAGATACTGAGATGCTGGCAGTATATCCATGAAAAGATTAAAATGAAACTTGTTATTTGGTTTCTCACATGCAATTCATTAGGAATTTTCAGCAATTATTTCCCTAAATCGTTAAGTTGCCGAAATGACTATGCCTCGGTTTGCAGTTGACCAACAGAACCTATTTATCAAACAAAACTAAGTATTAGACTCACTACAATAAGGGAGAGCACCACTTTGACAGACTTTGTGTTTTTGACCTGATTTGGGAGCCTGGCCCTGCAAAGTGGAAAACTGATTGGGACTGAGCAGATTTTAAGACCTGGTAACTTTGGATCGATGGCATCTTGAAATGTAGTGAGGGTTTCAAAGAGCAAGCTGTTAGTCATGATAAATATGCTATTTTAGTTGGTTTAGAGTCTGATTTCCCAGGAGCAAGTACTTCCTGGCATGTACCTAAAGTATTTTTGCCTGGTCTCAGTATTGTTCCTTCCTGAAGTAGGCCCTTAAGCTTGGCCTCAGAATTCTTTAGCACTGGAACTGGGAAGCATTTTGCTTGCAGTTCATCACCTTGGTGAGGGAGCCTAAGTTTCATACCATTTGGCCAGACATGAGACATTTCAACAAATCATTTGCTCTATGCATCTCTTTTTTAGCTTACGTTACTGTCACTCCTTTGGCTTACCTGTGTCGAGAATATAGCCCTTGGGGTAATCAGATGGATGTGAACTCAAGGAAGCTAAGGGCCTAAAGTGGACAACTGTTGTTTTGATGTCTCAGTATCTCAACACACTTCTCGTTTTGGAGGAATCTAGGACAGGTAGGAGTCAGGGTCCAGCCTTCTAGCAGGAAGCTGTAGGGGTGGGCATTCCTTCTGAACACCCCTCTGGTGGTTGGTGTGAGGGCCCGTGGCATTAGAGCTGTTGCTCCCAGCCTAGACTTAGAATCTTGAAAGAGTAGCTCAGACCCATAGTGTCACAGGTGCCACTATTGAGCGGAAAGACCAGTGGCATGGCGGTTGTGGTGCTGATGCTGGGGCCACCGGTGCCAGTTCCCAGCTGGTGGGCCACAGGTCCTGGGCAGACTCTTCTAGGGTTGCCTCCTGGCTGGACTGGACTCCTTTGGATCCTCCCCAAGTCTGGCTCTTCAAGCTTCCTATCCATTCTGTGATCTATCCTGTATTCTTGGGATAAATTCCCTTTTTTGCTTAGGTGAACCAGTATTGATTTCTGTTGTTTGCAACCCAGAACTCTGACAATAGCACAGTCTTTATTGAATTTATCATCTTTACCAAGCTAGACACCAAAGGATAGGAAGCCCTTGAATTTTCTGGGACTTTGATTGCAAAATCAAATGAAGTATTAGTAGGGAGGAACCAAAGGGAAAAAAAAATGAGTTTTCATTTCAGTGAATTCTTTTAAAATAAAGGGTAAGGACAAAAGGAGGGGGAGAAGAGTCTCTTGAGATATCTCTGACAAAGTTTGTGAAGCTCTCAATAAGGAGACAAGGACGGGGCCTCATTGTAATTATTCCCGTTAGACTGTTCAAGCTGGTAGGCTTAAAATGGACTTCTAATGAGAGTGGTTTGCACTGCAATTAATTAAATGCATGAAATTACAAATTGCATGTCTCTTTCCCTTTGGAGAATATTCTTCCTCTAAAGTGCTGTATTATTTTAAATTCTCTCTCTTTTAAAAGAAGTTTACCCTGAAGGAAAATTAACTCTGACTGCCACAGAGAAAGGCTTCCCTTTGAATAAGGGAATGTACCTTTATCTGACTCTCCCTTACACTTAATGCTAAATTTACTAAAGAATTAGTTCTCATTGTGTTATTGATATAGACTTTTGAAGACAGTCATGAGGAAAAAGTGAAAAAAAGTTGTCAATGAAACTTTTGTTATATATGTCCTTATCCTCTAAAAGTAAATTTCTGTGTATTGTAGGGTAGCATAGTGTGTGTGTGTGTGTGTGGAGGAGGGCAAGGGAGGTGGAGGTTGGGGAGAATCTACTTCAGAAGAAGTACTTCAGAAACAGATAGTCCTCAAAAATGATCTGTAATCGATCAGCAGGGTCAGTTCCTTATAGTAGAGGATATAAGCACATTACCTCATCATTCCCAGAAACTCCTGAGTATACTACTTTCCCTCCTGGCACTGTCTTCTCATCCCAGTAGACACTATCTCAAATATAACCACAGTTTTTCAATCTCAACTATAATTCTGTATTTCAGACTTTGTGTTTCTTCTTCTATCTTCCCTCAGTAAAATATCTATTCTTTAGGGAATCTATTCTAGTAAAATAAGAAAAATCTGATAGAGCCATCCTTCACGAAAGTAACTTAATGGCTTCTTCCAAGATTAATGGCTGAATTACGAGGAGACATGGAGGTATTTGAGTTTCCCAAATTCTTCAGAATATTAATTGCATATTCAGTACTATTTCCTGTAGCTAAGCAATTCCTGGTTGGTTTAACAACATCAATAAATATAATTGGAATCATTTAGAAACAGGTTTTGGCATCAGCAGTAACAGTCTTGAAGAAACTAGGTATTATAAGAAGGTACTTATTAATTTTAAGTCTTTTATTTTGAAATATTTTCAAACTTACAGGACAGCTGCAAATATAAGACAAACCCCATACAAAGAATTCCAGCATATCGCAATCCTCCCCTTTAGATACCTAGATCTATCAATTTTAACATTTTGCCACATTTGCTGCATCATTCTATCCATCAGTCCATCAGTCCATCAATTCATCTGCCTATCTATCTGTCTATTTATCAATCTATATTCTGAACACTTGAGTATATGCATCCTGCTCCTTGAACACTTAATATTCCACATACATTTCATAGGAACAGGGTATTCACTAAATGTACAGTTATCAAGTTCAAGAAATTTAACATTGACATAAAACTTGTCTATCTTCCAATTTTTTCATATGCCCCAGTATTGTCCTTTTGAGCCCTCTCTCCTCACTTGTCTGAGATCATGTATTGCCTTTGTCATTGTCTCTTTAGTTTTTTTTTTTTTAATTGTGGAAATACAGATACAACATAAAATTTCCCATCTCAACCACTACCAAGCACACCATTCAGTGGGATGGGTCACATTCGCCATGTTCTGGTACCACATCACCTTTCATTGATAAAGCTTTTCCACCTTCCCAAATAGAAACCCTACACCCACTTTGTATTAATTCCCTATTCCCCCTGACTGCTGCCCCAGATGACATATACTCTAATTTCTGTTTCTATGAGCTTGCATAGTCTCCAGTATTTTCTTTATGGTTACCAGGGGGGTTAAATTTAACATCCTAAATTTGTAGCAATCTCATGTACTTTGATACCAACTTAACTGTAATAGAATACACATATGTTCCTATATCCCCCTCTGTCTCCCCACTTTTATGTAATTCTTGTCACAAATTACAGGTTTATGCATTAGGAGTTCAAAACCACTGATTATATCATTAAATTGTATCCATTTACCTTTTAGATCCTATAGGAACTAAAACATGGAGTTACAAACCAAAAATACAATAGTACTAGCATATATATGTACCCTTTAATTAGCCATACTGGAGATTTTTATTTCTTCATGTGGCATCCATCTGTTTTCTATGATACTTTCCTTTCAACCTGTAGAACTCTCAACATCTCTTATAGGCTGGGTTGGTCTAGTGATGATGAACTCCTTCAGATTTTGTTTATCTGAGAATGTCTTAATCTCTCCTTTTTTTTTGTTTACATGGGCAGGCACCAGAAATCGAACCTGGGTCTCCGGCATGGCAGGCGAGAAGTCTGCCACTCAGCCACCATGGCTCACCCTCTCCTTCATTTTTTCTTTTTTAAACATGGGCAGGCACCGGGAATCGAACCCAGGTCCTCTGGCATGGCAGGCAAGCATTCTTGCCTGCTGAGCCACCGTGGCCCGCCCCTCTCCTTCATTTTTGAAATACAGTTTTGTGGATATAGAACTCTGGGTTATCAGTTATTTGTTTTTAGTACTTTGAGTATTTCAACCCACTGCCTTCTGGCCCCCATGGTTTCCATTGAGAAATTGACACAATCTTATTGAGACACCCTTGTATGCAACATGTTGCTTTCTCTTGTGGCTTTCAGAATTCTTTCTTTATCTTTGGCATTTGACAGTTTGATTATAGTATGCCATGGCATAGGTCTATTTGGGTTTATCCTGTTTGGAGTTCCTTGAGCATGTTCAGGTCTTTTGTTAAATTTGGGAAGTTTTCAGCCACTGATGCTTTTAATATTCTCTCTGCCCTTTCTTTCTTCACCTTTCTCCTTCTGGGACTGACACAGTACATATACTTGGTATGCTTGATGGTGTCCCAAAAATTCATCAGGCTTTGTTAACTTTTCTTCATTCTTTTCTCCTTCTATTCTTCAGATTGGATGATTTCAATTGTCTCATCTTCAACTTCACTGATTCTTTCTTCTGCCAGTGCCAATCTGCTGCTGAACCCGTCTAGGGAATTTTCAATTTCTGTAACTGTGATTTTCAGTTTTGATTGGTTCCTTTTCATAACTTTCTTCTCTCTATTGATATTCTCTTTGTGTTGATCTGTCATTTTCCTGATTTCTTTCAGTTCTTTGTCAATGTTTTACTTTAGCTCTTTGAGTATATTTTTAAAAGTCATTAAAGGACTTCTTGTTTGTTTGTTTGTTTTTAATTCTTTTTCTCATATGTCCTAGGTCTGGTCTACCTCATTGATAGTTTCCAGTTTCTAATGCTTTATTTTTCCCTTTTGCCTAGGCTGTTACTTCCTGTTTCTTTCTATGTTTTATAATCTTTTTTTTAAAACATGGACACTTTGATATTTTAATGTGTTACTGACTAGAATTGAGACTCTGAGATTTCTGTTCTTTAAGCTTGTATCCAGCTAATGTTATGACTAAGATTTCTTTGAATTCCAGGAGTTAATTTTAAAAAGGAGGAAAAAAGAAAACATCCTCCCCAATCCTTGAAAACTGACCTTTGTAAGTGCTCTCCTACAGAGTTAATCCCTATAATAAGTTTAGTAAATAGCTCAAGGCCACAGTGTTGGAGACCTTCTGATCCTTTCTCCACATACTTCTTATTTTGGGCATGTGTACATGGCCCTGGGAATTCTCCTTTTCCATGAATATAAATGTCCTCTCTTCCCTAGGAAGCAATTTGCTCACAGTCCTGGGCACTGCACTGCAGGTCCAACAGCCATCATATCCCTTGCCCCAGGCAGCCACTTGACTGTGCTCCCACATAGCATTGTGTAGGAGATCTTGGTGAGCTGCCTTCTACACAGAGGGCAAGATCTGGGATGGCAAGTCCCTCAGGCCACCACCAGACAGACTGGGCCAGACATACATGCTCCATATATGCACAAGGATTACTCTCCTCCCTCTGGAACCTGGACCAGGGCTCTGCATGGGGAATGCAGGCCAGCTTCACACTGAGCTGGTGAGGGGTCAGGGAGAGTCCAGCCAGGTCTACAGCTTTTAAGTAGCCTTTTCCTTGCTTAAATGCTTGCCCTGTTAGTGCAGTTCTTTAGCTGTTTTCTGCCAGTTCCTGCTGTTGAAAGCTGCTGTCAGTGATGGAACCCCCAAAGAGACTAACTCTGCAGTCTTAATTGGGTTGGGGCCTTTTTTTTTTCTAACTGATTTTTTTCCCCTTGATAAATAAAGAGAACCTTTTCTCCTTTATCTTTCATCTTGCATCCTAAACTCTTACATTAAAGTTGAAGAATAAGGAATAATACATTACCATATGCCAGACCCTGTGCTAAACACTGGGTATGCATTACTGTATTTGATATTCAAAACAACCTTAGGGGTGGGTACCATTATGATGTTCATTTTTAAGACGAGGAAACAGAAATCTAGAGAAGTTAAGTGATTATCCCAGTATCACAGAGACTCAAAATATAAACTAAGATCTAAAAGTCCTTGATCATAATACAATAAACCCAAATGTCAAATCTAAGATATTCTGCCTCAATTTCCACAACTGCTAATGATAGATGAGAACTTTTATATGGTTCCACTCTTCCTTCCACAACACACAAACTTTTTCTGATTTCAGCCTGTAGTCACCCCAGCTCTTTCTAAAGAAGGACCCATCAATATATATAGTTATCTAAATCAACATTAGCTGAAGATAATTATTCCAAAGTAACCTTTACCAGGTACAACATAAGTGGCGATGACAGGAATGTGGGGACACTTGAGAATCCTGAGAAAATTCCAGGTCAGCATTCCACTTAGGAAATTATTACTTCAGTGCTAAATGCTCTCTGACTCTCTGACAGAGTTAATGTATCTTTAGCAAATACACAAAGATCTCTCGTAGGAATAACTTAAACATAGTAGTTTGCCTCAACAATGGTCAGCAAAAGTTAGATTTCATTGTTATAAATTAGAACTGTTAACTAAAACCTTTTCCCATTCAAAATATGTTTTGTCATATAACACCAGGATCTATTATTAAACTGCCGCAGATTATTGCTTTAACAGTTTGAAAATATTATTGTTAGAAAACTGATTTTATATAATACCTTATTACGGTCTATTAATTGACAAGAAAAACAAAAGCAGGTGACGTGCAAAAAATAAAATTGGCATCAGTTGAAACATCTGTATCATTTCTCTTATTTAAAGGACTTTTTTTTTTTAATCCAAAAATGACTGACTACTTTGATTAGCCTCACATCATGACAATAAAATAAAGTTGTCTTTGGGTACCTTCTAATTTACATTTATATTGTTCTCATGGCAGCATTTTGTAAGCACAAGCAAACAAAAGATTGAGTGACATACGCCCATACACATGAGATTGAAATATATCAATTTACATAATTTAAAAAAATGGATCTTAGTAAATGCTTTTGTTGGGTTTTATAATGATCTGCAATTTTTCCTCCTGGAATTTATGTCTCTACTAATGGTACATAAGAAGCAATATTCTAAGCAACCTTCCTCGGATAGGTCACAGGACAACAATGCCATTTGAGGCATATTGGGTGTAAAAATAATGTGACACCCTCAAGGAGAGAAATTTTCTTTTGCTGTTTTTTTTTTTCTTTTACTGTTGTCTCTACTTGCCTTTCTAAAATAATTGTGTTGTAAACTTGTAGTAAACTGGGGATTCACTGGACAAGTGGGGAGAATGGGGAAGTTCCTCACTTGAGAAGGATCAAGGGGCATGTAAAGGAATGGGGAGTGCTAAAGTTGGACATGTGGGCAGGGAAGACCTCTACCATTAGTGTATGTTTGTGTGCTCATATGGTTCTGCTTAGAAAAATGAGTTAAAATCCAGTAGAACAACTGGATTGGCAATCTGTGGCTTATGGGCCAAATCCTACCCAATAGCTGTTTTGTCAATTGAAGTTTTATTGGAGCACAGTCACACCTATTAAGGTCTCTGGTTGTTGCGTACTACAACTGCAGAGCCAGTAGTTGGAGAACTTACGGCCAGCAGAGTGTAAATGCTTTCCTTTACAGAAAAAATTTGCCAGCCCTTAACTTAGACTATAAGCAGTTACCAAATGGACATTTATCAGACAATTTGACATTTTATGTATTAAAAGGCCACAATCATCTGCTTCTTGTGGCAAGGAGTACCAAGGAGAGCTAGAGATTGGGGTAGACTGGAATGTGCTTCCATCCTGCATTCTGCTAGAGAACTCTGCTCATAGGAGGTTACAGCCTTGCAGACTCTGCCAAAGTGCTTATACTTAGATGGAGTTCAGAAATGACTATGGAAATAAAAGAAGAGCTGGTCTCAGGAGTTCAGTCCCATTAGTCAGTCTTAGAGTTTGGGGATCTGAAAAGTCTGTTTCAAAACTGTAAAAAAAAATACTACATGGAACAAGTCACCCCACTTTGAATAGACCATGTTTTTCACCTAAGCAGTTTAGTGAACATTATATTTTAATTACATCTGCTTTAAATTAGAGGAAAAGTCCATTTAACTATGGAATATATTTGACTAATGGAAAAAATTAGCCTGAAAGGCCAAATAAGAAAATATAAGGTATATATTTTCTCAATAGAGCTCTTTAGACTTGGGAGACATATAAATTCTTAGTTCTAAGGTTAAATTAGGATAAGGAATGTGTGCTTTGGAAATCAACCTGTTTCTACATTCTATTATTTTCCTGCCTTTGTGTTATTTGTCTCCATTCCTTCCTAGTAAAAATTTCCCTTCAGAAAACTAGGAAGAGAGCAAAGCTGGGAGTGGGGTTATTATGTGTGGGGGTGAGGTCTCCGAGTATGGCTACTTTTAAGTTATCATTATACATAGTTTAGAAAAAAGTTTGGTAGTGTCATGTAAAGTGTTAAAGTTTTTGTCAGATTTGGAGAAATCCTCAAAATGTTTATTTCATATATAAGCAGTAAATATATTTCAGGGCATTTCAGGTTTTGTGTGTGTATGTCTAGTGACTAATTTCACATAATCTTTTATTTTTTAACCAGTTTTTCATTGAGGTCCTCACTCCGTGTCATAACATGAATTTTATATTATCATCAGTGTCAGTATTTCATATCAAATCAGGAAAAAAATTTTTTAAGGTTTTTTCAGTATATTAGTTTGATCCACTCCTCTTCATTAATTGAATTGTCAAGCAATGTAAGATCCCATTCGTCATTTCTGTTTGAAATTTATCTCTTCCTTTTAATAAATTGCCACTTTGGGGATGATCTGAAAAAAAAAATCAATTCACTGCTTGATATGTGAATAATTTCTCTTGATTTAATTGTGCAGTCTTATTGCATTTTTACATATTCTAATAGTGCTTTGTAAAATTTTCTCTCAATTGTTTTTATATTCCTGAGTTCTTTAATTAAAAAAAGTATTTTTGATAAATGTCTAAACCTAGAATCAGTACTTTCTCAGTCCTCTTATTGAAGTTATTGAAATTTGTCTTATTGAATGTAATAGAAACATTCCAAATAGCTTTCCAAATTCACTTTTTTTGTTTGTTTGTTTTCAAATTCACTTTTTGATACTAGATTATGCTTTATTTTACTTTCATTAATTTTATAGCTACATTTGACTAACGGGCACATTACCAGGGCCCCACCCCAGAAACTTGAAAGGTGCTTGTGCAAGCAGAGAGCCCTAGGGCTTAAGCTTTATTGGCCTTACTAGAAACCCAGCTTTGCCCCTCTCCACCCCCCACCCCTTGCCTTTCGTGCCATCCTCTGTCTCAAACACATGCATGTCTACCCATACTATTTCTTGTTCTTTCACTATTGCTATCTGGGTGCCTTAATGTTTTTATAAAGGTTTTAGCACACATGACTCTAAAAGGATACCTCTGCCACAGTTCTAGCCACATCCCAGGATATGGCAAGTAGCTGGTGCTGGGCTGATGGACACCTAGTGGATGAAAACAGGGAACTAGAAACCAGAGTCTTGTGAGAAAGTGCAGGGGACAGAGGGCACCTCCAGGTCACCGGGGGTCAGAGCACTCCCAGAGCCCAAAGTTTGTTGATTAGTTTAAACAAAGGGCACAACAGTCACATGGGCTAACTGGAACTCTATTTTCTCCCACCATAATTCAATGTTCTTTTGATGCAGTGACCTCTTGCTTTATTATTCAGGGTTTCCTGCTCTATGAGACCCGACTCTCTCGCCTAGATTTTAAACAGGTGTTCTCGTACTGTCGTCCGCTTCAGAATTGGGTCAATTGCTTTTCCTTCTGTGTCCATGGGAGCCAGAATACAGAGTTCTTACAGGTGATCTCGGATTCTTTCTTCCAGACAGAATATCAAATAACTGTGTCAGAGAGAAAGTGAAGCACGACCTCCTATGATTGAAACATAAGGGGGATTTAGGGAGGGAACAGAAGGCAAGAGCATTCAATTATTCCTGTTAATAAGTAGCAGCAGATGCAAATGTTCTAAAAAATGATCATGGTGATGAATATACTACTATGCGAAGATATTGTGAGCCATTGATTGTAACCATACATGGAATGTTTGTTTAAGAATATTTGAGTTTGTATGTTGGTTTGTCAATAAAAATATTAAAAAAAAAAAAAAGCAGCTCCGCAATGAGCATGTATTGAATTACTTAATAGTAAATCTTCTCTTGGAGAAGGGAGACATGATTGAAAGAGGATGCCACCCATACAAAAAAAAAAATAATAAAAACTGTCTAAAGGTTTAGGGATTAGAAGGAAGGTTGTGAAGCAAGGAAGTAGCTCTGTATAATGCCAGGATTTTCCCTTTTGGAAAGATGGAAAGGATGGCTGCAATAGAAAGAGGGATTGTGGGACAAATAGTCCACCTCCAGCCAGCTACAGAGAGGTAATCCCCATAGCTGGCTCTTGCCATGGTTAAAATGATCAGGACAAGAATATTAAACAGGAAGGGGAAAATAAAAACCCTCAGCTCAATTGGGTGGAATCCTCAGGCTTGGGTGTAGAGGAGCTGAGTAATTCCTGCAGTGTCCTGAAAGCTGGAAGCATGAGCAGATTCAGACCAATTTGGATGACATCCCCAGGGATTTCCTTCCCTATTTTGAACAGAAGAATGTACTTGGATGGGGCAGCATGTGTCTGCAATTTGGCAGGCCCTCACTGAACAGAAAAACTGGTTTGCTACTCAGGCTGCATATGCCAATTGAATTGCCAGGCAGATGTGGCCTGGAGGAAATACCTGCTAAAGTAGAAATGATCACCAGTTAGATGAATTAGACATTTACCAGTGTCAACTATTATACATAGTTTAAATTTTTTAAAAAATGCTACATGTGCATGATAAAAAAATTAAATAATAAAAATATGTATGAGTGTAATTCTTTTTCTTAACCAAATTCTTAGTGTCCCAGTCCCTTCCCTGAGGCATACCTGTTATTACCAATTCCTTATGTAAACTTATAGAGTCTATACATACACAAACAGGTACATTTGCTTTCATTTATCAAACATTTTATACTGATGATTTTAGAGGTGAAAAAATCTATTTAATTGTAATAATTGCAATAATTTCAATATGTTTTCTTATTTCTTTATGTTTGCTTTGTTGAAAACTTTAGCAATTACAAACCTTATGCCAGTCTAGGCAAAATGTGTAAATATTTCTGTTAGTGTCTTAGAAATTGGTTATTTTTTAAATAATCTTTTCTTACTTATAAATATAAGGCATTTTCATTATAGGAAGTTAGAAAAAATAGACAAGTATAAAGAAAATTTTAAATAATTTTACTACAACACTAAGAGAAAGTACTATTAGTAATTTGTATCCTTATGTATTATTTATATATTTTTATTTATATGCATTTTTTAAGAATCTAGGTACATTATAACTTTTTTTTTGTATGCTGTATGGCAGGGTCACATTTCATTCTTTTTCCACATGAGTATCCTGTTATTGAAGCATTTTGTTGAATTTTTTTGTTTGCTTGTTTGTTTTTTGTTGCTTTCTTCATGTGCTTGGGAAGTGCATGGGCCAGGAATTGAACCCGGGTCTCCTGCATGGCAGGCAAGAATTCTACCACTGAGCTACCCTCACACCTCCTATTATAACTTTGTTTTTACATGTGAAACTTTTTCACATAATACTTTCATTATACATTCTATGTTATTTGGCATCATAAAAATTCTTCCAGATACTTATTACTTTGCAGATTAATATTTATTGTTTTCATATCATTATGTTTGTATTAGATCATTTCAAATTTTATAAAATACTCATACAGGCAAAATATTTTGAACATCTTTCTGATTACCAACTTGGGAAAACTTTCTAAAATCTGTAAATATTTTATACATCTCTGATTTTTCTTTGGAAAAAATTCTGATGAGAATCAGAAGAAAAGGGCTTGGGATAGAATATATGACACTTCTGAATCTGTATGAAAGAACTCACTTACGTGACATAGTGAAATCTTAAAAGATAAGGAATGGACTTTCAGCGTAGTGACATTTTCCAGTAGAGTGGTTCTTTGGGACTAAGAATGAATTTTTATTCCATATGCCAGTGCCACAATCTGAGCTAACGTTTATTTTGACCTGTCATCTCTGATAATAACAGCAATTTCTGTCTTATTACTCTGACCTGCTCTCTTTCTACAACTCTTGGGTCTGAATCTCCTACTTGAGCACATTTCTTCATGCTGAACACTGCTCAGATAACAGCCAAAATATTAGTTCCTTAATGCTAAACTAGGAGATTGGCTTCACAGGCTAAAAGAATTGTTTGGAGGGTCTCAAACCAATGGCGGCAATAATCCTCAGACGTCATTTCTTGCTAATCCTCTCCTTCTTTAAATAAGGAAAATTAAAATCTTCCAAGGAAATCAGTGTTTAGTGAGCTGCACATTTGGTGTGACTTCTGAGTGGCTCTTCCCTTCACTAAGCCTAGCTACTATTTCATCCCTTACCCAAAAATTTATAGTTTAAATTGTATAGGTATGGCAGGTGGTATTGCAACCTTTTTAGTTATCATTTACAGAAATGCTTCATGTATTATAAATGTTCGCAATATTCCTTGTAACTTATACTACCATATGCAATATAAATAATTTGATAAGTATTGAGCTTGCCCAGCCATTGCAATATCTTGCCAAGAATAGACTGAGAACTGTGAAATGGTGTTAATAAATGCAGATTTCCAAGGTTACTGAGGAATATATTCTGAAGTATTAAAGGATGCTTTTATGATCAAAATAATGTTCAGTTTTATTTCCAATTTTATCAAGTAAAAGTTAGTGAGGAATTTAGTTTTCTCTAATTGTTATTATTCCTTCTTGCATGAAAATATGCAAATTAAATGTTAAATGACAGTCTAACTGCTTCATTTTTATGGCTTAAAAATTTTAAAGAATGTAAATATTTAACAAATAACTATTTTGATGCATTTGTTAGCAAAATACAACTTGCACTTGCAGTATTTTCTCTCTGTATAACCAGGACATTATTCCAAACCTCATATTTCTGATATAAACTCTAGAAAATTTCTTAAAGACTTTCAAAAAAGTCTTTATATTTTTCTACATAAATGACTCGAATAAATAATATCCTATGTGTAATTGTGTGAGACCAGTGCTTACATGGTGAATATTTTGAAATGCAGTTGGACAAAGAAGATAGCGAGACATTAACTACCCAGCCCCAAGGGAAACATAAGAGCAATAAATGTTAATGGAGCACATTTCTAAATGTGTATATTAATTATCTATTTCTGCATAACAAAACACCCCAAAACATATGGCTTAAAACAATAATAATAATTTATAATCTCTAATGGTTTCTGTGGGTCAGGAAATCAAATAGGTTAGAGTAGAGACAAGCCATCTCTACTCTACAATGTCTGAGGTCTCAACTGGAAGACCAAAAAGGTTGAGAGTTGGAATCCTCTGAAAGCTCTTTCCTCACATATCTGCTGTTTGATGCTTCAGGTGAGGGATTTAGTTACTCTCTATGTGTACTCTGCCTGTGGACTAATTTGAGATTCCTCAAAGGATCATGACTGGGATCCAAGAGAATGCATCCTAAAAGAAAGAGTCTGTTGGGAGCTTTATGCTTTTTAGGATGTATTTTCAGTTTTCTAAAGCTGCCAAAATGCAGTATAGCAGAAATATACTGGCTTTTAACAATGGGTATTTATTAGTTTACAAATTTACAGTTCTAAGACCATTAAAATGTCCAAATTAAGGAATCGAGAAGAAGATACCTTCTCTAAAGAAAGGCTGCTGGCATCCGGGGTTCCTCTGTTAAATAGCAAGCTTGTGGCCAGCATCTGCTAGTCCTTTACTCTGGGATTTCATTGCTTTCAGCTTCTGGTTCTAATGGCCTCCTCTCTCAGCCTTTATGGGTCCCCTCTTAGCATTTCTGGGGCTTTTCTCCCTCTGGGCTCTCTTGGCTTTTTCTGTCCTTTATTCTCTCATAAAGGACTCCAATAAAAAGATTAAGACTCACCTTGAATGAGGTAGGTCACATCTCAATTAAAATAACCTAGCCAAAAGTTCCCACCTACAACAGGTCTGCACCCACAGGAATGAATTAAAAGAACATGGCCCTTTCTGGGGTAAATAACAGCTTCAAAACAGCTCATGCAACCTTGGAAGCTACAGAGCATCACTTCAAGCATACTTTTTAGGTCAGATCAGCCACAAGTCTTCTTCAAGATTTAAAGAGAAGAAACACAGAGCCCCCTCTTTCTGGAGGAATGTCAGTCACAACATAAGATCTATATATTCTTCTTTGAAAAATACAATCTACTGCAGGGGGTAGAGGTAGGCTTAGTTAATGCCAGGTGACAGTTTTATTGAGTGGGACATTAAAGCTCAGGGCCAGAAGTGATTGCAGGAGAGAGGTGCTGGATTTTATAGCCTATGGTTACAAAAGGGCATTTCTTTTGAGAGGAAAGGTGAGGAATCTGGCACCAGAGATGGACTTTGAGGGAAAAAAATAAGATGGTTAAAAAGAATAGTTATAAAGCTTTGCTATGTGGTATGCCAACTAAAATTGTTTCCCCGTATTTTTATAATCTTCAGAAACCATGATGTCCCAGTAGGTTACAGAGTTGGATTTGTTTTTGGAAAAAATGCAATAAGCTGCTGAATATTTCCCCTCAAGATAGATGTGGGGAAAAGTCAAAGCCTACTCAATCTGGGTTACATCTGCTTTCAGAAAAATGTAGTCATAACGTGGCTGATGCTTGGTGGTCCCCATCATGGTGCCAGTCCATGATGACAGTTTCTTTGTCAGGCTCTGAAATCAGAAATTAGACAATCAAGTGAATCTTTCCCAAAGCGAAACGGGTTCAATTACATTAATTATGAACTTGTATCCTTTTAACAAAAAAATCCTTTTTGTTTTAAAATGGTCTTTCTTTTATGAAGTGATGGTAGCATACATGGCGAGTTGTGTTTTGGAATTTTAGCTGTCCGTATTTTAAAATGTAAAGTGTTGTCGACTACCATAGGTTAGTTCTGCACTGTACTGTAATTCTAAATTGTAATGTGTTTGGCAGAAGACTTTTCACTCTCATTTGCCTTACGTGATTTTTACTGGTGTTGGATGTAAAAGGTTAATGTACAATTTATCTGAATATAGAAAAAAATAATTTCCTTACTTATAATCCCAATGGATTATTCTTGAGTTTTTCTTTTCTTTGTCTACTCTACTAACAACATCACTAAAGTGGAGGCTACATGAAAAAATAAATAGCACGATACAATCTCCTATAGGTTTGTTGTGAGGATTAAATAACAATATTTATAAAGACCTTAGAGTTGTGCCTGGCATATGGTACGCACTCAACAAATATTGCTGTTAGTGATGTTTGGTAGTGATGAAATTGTTCTTCTACTATACATCCAATTTCTGCCATTGGTATAAGTATTTTGAACCAGCTTTATTCAGGTTGACTCTGGGTAAATGATTATCTTTTCAAGAAAGCAGGTACACATTTTCTTTTATTTTATTTTTTGTAATTCCATGATCATTACTATTTAATTTTCAGAAATAGAATAATATCTTCAACCTCATAGGATGGTTTCGAGGATGAAATGAGAGACTATTGTAAGATGATCAGACAATGCCTGGTGCCCACCTAGTGAGTACTCAATAAATATTCGCTATCACTAGGTGAGGAATCTGAGGCCCAGGGATTTTGGGACTTGCTCTATGTCACTGAGGTAGTTCATCCATATAATTATTCCCAACCCAGTGTGCTTTCCTTTTCAGTAAGATGTCTAGATCAACTGACAACTAATGAAGTACTTTTCTTATGCTACTTTTCATTTATGGGTGTCTTGCTACTGCAAGTAAATTGTAAGCATCTCAGAGACGAAAAGCATGGGATAGTGACTTCATTGATCACAGGCTCTAGTGCAGAGCTTGTGCTGTTGTAGGGGCTCAGTGTTCATTTGTTAATAATGAGCTTTTCACTTACAGCATTCGACTTGAAATTATTTCATTCATCCCACATTTCTCATTTCTTCTTTAGTAGTTCAATATATAAGAATAAGCCAGCTGTTACAATCCTCTGCACAAAATTCCAATAGCCTAATGCATTACCATCTTCTCCTCCCTCTGTAACTCCCCAGAGAGGAACATGCAATTTGCTACTAGATTTCTGCAATATGAAGAAAATAATTTAATTCGTCTATGCTTTGATTTCTCCGCATACAGAATTTGTATACAGCGGTATGCAATCACAAAAAAATTCCATTATATTTTAGCCTATTGTCATGTAAATTCAGGCATAACCCTGACCACAATATCATCCCAAGAATATAGCAAGTACTCATAGGGCAAACATGGTAGAATATCTCAAGGATGGAGATTATTTTTAGTTTTGGACAACAAATTTTAAATAAAGGAGTTCCATTCATAATGCAGGCGTCACTATTAACTTATGTTCGTTGGTAAGCTAATATTTGAGGTATATTTTACACACCTCTATTAAAGTGCATAATAGGCTACTTGGTATTATAAATGGCTACCTAGAATTGCCCTTGGGGCTATACGTAAGAGTCAAACTAGCAGGTGCAAAAGAAGCCTACTGTTTTTGCCTTTGAAAGGTGAAGTTCTTCTTTGTCAGGATTTGCATGTCACATGTCAAAAATTTCTCAGTGTTCCCAGCAAATGTGCATGCCTTACAAGTTTTAATTTTGTCTTGATACTCAGGATGAAATTAATACCTATACAAGTGAGCAGCTGATTACTCTGACTTAGAGGACCAGATGGGCTAATTTATCCTTCTGTAGGCTCATACCCCTTTAGCCTGTTATCTAGCCCCCAGAGCCTCCCCAGCTTTCTACTCCTGAGCTGTCCAACCAGGAATTCATCTTCCATTCAGTTATAGTTCAGTAGGGGACTATAGGTTAAACAAGAAGTGAAGAACTTGTCAAGCATTCCAAGGACTCAAAGGATTGCAAAGAGCTCTCCATATGGAAATTCCAGAAGAATTGCATTTATATTCCCTTGAGAAAATGAGACTTTAAGGTGACTTAAAAATGACCAAATTTAATAACATAACAGCAAATTTTGAAGTTTATTAGCATGTAACTCTCCTCTAGGAATTTTTGGTTTCCAGCTCAATCTCATCAACCACTAATAGAATCTACTAAGCATTATCATGAGCCTGGCATTTTGTTTGAGAATTGAAACTTTTCTGTTTGAAAACTAGGGCAAAACTCAGTTATATAGATTGTGCAATGGGACTGATTGTGAAAATTCAGAAATGGATAGCACAATACTACCTAACTGTAATACAATAATGTTAGAACACTGAATGAAGCTGAATGTGAGCATGATAGAGGGATGAGGACAGGGGGCACAAATGAAATTAGAAGGAAAGATATATGATAAAGACTGAGATGGTATAATCTAGAAATGCCTAGAGTGTATAATGATAGTGACTAAATGTACAAATTTAAAAATGATTTGCATGAGGAAGAACAAAGGAATGTCAATAATGCAGAGTGTTGAAAAGAGATGAAATTAATATTTTAAAACTTTACCTTCTTTGTGAGACTAAAGCAAAAAATGTTTATTTGATATAAAATTTATATTTTGACTAGTGTATTTCCTAATATAACTTATGTGGACAGCTTAATTGAACATCATAAGTACATGGAACCTTGAGTAGGGCATGAGATTTTGTAGGTTTGTCCAGAGTGATGCCTTAATAAATCCCAGAAGGATTTGAACAGTGAATAAAAAAGTATTTGCAAAGTCCCCTTGGGGGAATGGTGAGAAAGGGGGAAAATTCTACTTCCCCATGTGGAAAATTCTTGATATTCTCACAAACAATGGGGACAACCAAAGCAAAAGGCTGAGCCCCTAATCTTGGGGTTTGTTCATATGAAACTTAACCCTGCAAAGGATAGGCTAAGCCTACTTAAAATTAGGCCTAAGAGTCACCCCCAAGAGAACCTCTTTTGTTGCTCAGATGTGGTCCCTCTCTCTCAGCCAAGACAACAAACAAACTCATTGCTCTCCCCCTCTCTACGTGAGACATGACTCCCAGGGGTGTGGACCCTCCTGGCAACGTGGGACAGAAATCCTAGAATGAGGTGGGGCTCAGCACCAAGGGATTGAGAAAACCTTCTCGACTGAAAGGGGGAAGAGAGAAATGAGACAAAGTAAAGTGTCAATGGCTGAGAGATTCCAAATAGAGTTGAGAGGTTATCCTGGAGATTATTCTTATGCATTAAATAGATATCACCTTTTTAGTTAAGGCGTAACAGAAAGGCTGGAGGGAACCACCTGAAAATGTAGAGCTGTGTTCCAGTAGCCATGTTTCTTGAAGATGACTATATAATGATAAAGCTTTTGCAGTGTGACTGTGTGATTGTGGAAACCTTGCGTCTGATGATGCTTTTATCTACCTTATGCACAGATGAGTAAAACATATGGATTAAAAATAGATATATAATAAGGGGAACAAATGTTAAAACAAATTTGGTAGATTGAAATGCTAATGATCAATGAAAGGGAGGGTAAAGGGTATGGTATGTATGAATTTTTTTGTTTTCTTTCTATTTCTTTTTCTGAATTGATGCAAATGTTCTAAGAAATGATCATGATGATAAATATACAACTATGTGATGAAAAAAAGAATGTTCATATTGTATGTTGATTGGTTTTATTAATAAAAATTTTTAAAATACTCAGTTATATATCAACAGGGATATGAGTGACAGAGCATACAAACAAAGTTATTATATTAGAAATAGCTTTAAGAAGAGCAACTTTCCATTTAGCCAGAATAAATAACAGGATATAATACACAACTGAAAAGAGACTCAATTTACAAAACGTAGCAATGAATTATGGGTCCATTAGGATTGCTATCATGTAATCCATTAATTTAGATGAGAACCATTAGTGTGCGAGTAGTATTTGCCAATTAGAAAGTGCTTTCCATGAGTTAATTTTCATATTAGGTGACTTAGGGCAAGTGAGTGACTGAGTCTGATAATATAATGGACAAAATCAGCCAGCCATTATACACTAGCAAATGCTAGTAATTCTACAACTAGGTGTCAATTGCTTCTGTCTTTCGGTGATTTTCTTTAAATAAGTTATGGAAGTCCATTTTCCTTTCTTCAATTCATAGCATGTTTAAAATGTAAGACACTTCACAAAGTCTTTTGGTACATAACCTTGACTTGCAAAAGATCTCTTGCCACGCATATGCTCGGCTGTTCTCTTATTTCTTGTTCACCTAAGTTCACCTAACTCCTCTGGCTTCATAGGGGCAAGAGGCTAATTCCCAACATGCTGCAGTAATTGCTGAATGTGGGATGTTGTGGGGTATGAGTTCCAATGCCAACTCATTCATTATATTCTGCCACCGTCTGTGGTAGATGCTCACCCACCAACTGTGCCACTGTCATTATCTGTAACCTGAGGCTAGTAGAAGGGAAAGCTTGCCTGAGCTTTGGATGGCAGACAGGACAAACATAGATACATCAGCCAAAATAATCATTACTAACCAGAATGCTGCACCACCCACTCTCTGGCCGTCTGCAGTGCAGAAGGCTGTTGAAACAGGAGTCAGTTTGTTTAGGAGAGATCACTCATAGGACCTTCTGAGCTACCTATTCCTTATCGTTTTCACTTGAAAATTAAAGGTGGCTACTTTGCAAGGCCATCCGCCTAGGATTTGAAATCTGCAGTGACAGTTTTGCAGGCTGGCCTAACTGCTACTCTCTGCTGACCATTCAGAGGATGTTTAGTGCTACACATTGGCCCCCCCAAAAAACTGCATTAGCAGATGGGCTCACAAAATCAGCATTGGGTCATTCCCTCAAATGGGGGTGGGAATGGGAGGGAGATTGGTGATTTTTAATAAAGAAGCCTAAGAATGAATCTTCCCCAAACCTGGAAATCGCTTATTACACAAGTCTCTGATGCCACGTGAAATAGTCTCAAGAGTAAAGGATCTTAGATCTTCATTTAAGCTGAGCCTCTATGGAAAACAGCCCAAATCCCAACAAGTAATTTGAACTCTGTAATAAAAGGCTAGGCTATGATCCAAAGTGTTTTCAATATTTTTCTGGTAGGTTTTTAGTGATTTTTCATGAAAAGCATTTGATTCAAATATTATTCCTACTCTAAATGTTTTAGTCAACAGCAAATTATATTCTCTTCTGAAACATTCTTTTCAAAATGGTAGCATAGTTTGTGGCAAGTTGCCATTTTGACCATTTATTCTTCAGATGCAGTACTGAACACATGGAAACTGGGAAAAATTAACTAGACCATTTCCATAGACTTTTGAAAAAAGCAATACAGAAGCCTGGCAAGGCAACAATAGTGACTTTATATTGTTTCTCAATAGAAATTCAATTGTTCCAGAAAGTTTTCCACCATAACATTTTAATAGATCATGTTGCATATTTTAAATAATAACCTTGTAGACCAAAGTGGTCATTTATACTTCAGTTTCTGGAATTTTAAGTCAAACACATCTGGGTTCAAATTCTGAGAAGGCTAGGGAAAAAAAGAAGACTAAATGTGAAGGAGAATGAAGGGAGAAAGAGAAAGAGCAGGCAAAAGAATGGGAGAAAAGGTGGACTGGAAAGAGAAAGAAAGATGTGGGGAAGGAAAAACAAATATTTCAATGAAGGATTATGTTGTAAGTGGTGCCAAAGGTATCTTCTTCTCTACTGAGTAAAGAGAGAATCACAATGTGATCAGACAGGAAATATGCCAGGACAAAATCCTAAATTCTGAGACTGAAATGTATTAAAAACTGGAAAAAGTAGGAGAGGGAGGCTTATAAATCTCTCCAAAGGGATTTAAAAATAGGATAGCTTCTCAACTCTCTTGGAGAGATCAGGTATAGAATCTGTTAAAACAAGAAAGTTAATACAAGGCTCTTTCTAATCTTCCATACTTCACTTGATGACATTAAAACTTCCTTAGTTGCTCCTAAAGCCAGCCCAGGTCTGTGGCAGGAAGGTACAATCTACCCTAGACACTTGTGAGGTCATTCTAGGAAGCCCCTTGGGTACACGTTTCAAAAGTTTCCTCCGGTTATATCAGCATATTAATGAGCTATTTGGCTCTGATAACCATCCCTCCCTCCCTGCATTTCCTCATTTGCCTTTCATTTTCTTACTTTCCTTGGTTCACCATAACAGTCCGGGGACAACAGCCAAGCATCTCCAATGCTCTTTTCTAACTGCACATCTGTTATTGCCACTATTTGGATATTATCAAATGATAATGCTTAGAATTCTGTAACATTATTCTTTGGGGTCAAGGGGCAATTAGAACTCTGGAGAAGAGGCTAATGTTCAGAACCAGATCCAGGAAGGATCTTTCACTTGGGTGGATCCATTTTCTTGTGCTGCCCATATAAGCCAGCTGTGCCCCTCAGAGAAGAGAACAGGGCTTGAGGAGCAACCATGGGACTGCAAAGCATTTCAAGGAGGTAAAAAGAAAGGCAGAGGCAGATTCCTTAGGCAGATGGGTCTCAATGAAGAAATGATGATTCCCACATGACAGAGGCAAAATAGCTACAAATGAGACTAAGAGGATTGAAGCCCAAACTATAGATAAGGTTCCTTTTCCCTAAATAATATAGTCAGCGTCAACAGTAAGCCATGCACATGGTTCAATAAAGATAATATGGTTCAAGGGTGAGAGTAGAGCTTTCAGAAGGGGGATAGGAGATATCTGTGATATTAGCTTGTTGGGTTTCTCTTGCTGCAGGTGTTGTTCTTGTTGGCCATGTAGCAGAGTTAAGAGTTTCTTCTTCTAGAGTCACGTTGACCAGGGTTTGAATCTTGGCTCTACCACTCACTGGTTGCAGCTCCTAGGACAAATCACTCACTCTGAGTCTTAGTTACCCCATCTATCCAAAAGGATAATAATAATTTCTAGCCACAGAAACCTTATACCTTTCTATTCTGTCCTCAATCTCTTCCTCTCTACTAGATCCTTCCCGTGAGAACCAAAACATACTCAAACATCTTATCTTAAAAAAAAACAAACAAAACAGATACCCTTACCCCCTCCATTCACTTTTTCCTATGGGCTAAGATCTCTCTTGACATTTGGGGCTGGATAATCCTTTGTCCTGGGGGTTATTCTGTGCATTGTAGGATGTTAAGCAGCATCCTTGGCCTGTACCTGTGAGAGCAGCCCTCCCACTTTGCTTTCTCCCACTGGAGAAATGTCTCCAGATCAGCCAAATGTCCCCTCGGGGGCTGGGGGTGGCAAAAATCATCCTGGTTGAGAATCACAGCTCTCAACCACAGGTTACTGCCCCATTTCTCTTTTCCCCTCCAAAGCCATACTTCTCCACAGTTTTGCCGATTCCCCCATCTCTATTTCCTCACTTCCCTGTCACTCCTGAATCTATTCTCCTCTCTCGTCCCCATTTCACTTAGAACATGGTTCTTATTTAGATGAAAAATAACCTCAATGCTTTTAAATGCAATGAACATTTTGAATCCTTATCTTATTTGACCTTTCAGCAGAATTCAATGCTTCTAATATCCCCCACCTTGAAATATTCTCTTCTCCTGGCTTTTCTGACATCAATTTCTCTTGGCCTAATCTCTGAAGTCTGGGATGCCTGGGACAGCTGTGGCCTGACTCTCCATCCTCCAGAATAGGGATACCCATCAATAAGAGAGGGCAAACCCCAAAGAGTAAGCACTTTTCAAGCTTCTGTCTACATCATATTTGCTAGCAATCACTTGGCTAAGACCCAGAGTCAGTATGGGAGAGGAATACCCAAGGCAAAGAGCCAGGCAAGGGCATTAAGGCAACCATTTTGCAAACAAGCTGTCACATTCTCTAAATGTTGGAGTCCCTCAAGTCATAGGCCTACCTACCTTCTTTCTAGTTGGTTTCTCCACACCCAGATTAAATTCCCTACCATGTCTATAGACTCACACATTTTATCTTCAACTCTGGCCTTCCTCCTGAACTCCAGACTTATCAAGCACCCACTATGTGAAATCTCTATTCCTATGTCTCAAAGGTACCTCCCATAAATATATCCAAAAAATTACTCCCTCTATCCATTAGTGTTCCCAATTTCAGTGGACGGTACCATCAAAAATCTAGTTATAAAAAACAAAACTCTGAAAGAAATCTTTACTCTTAGCCTCTTTGTCACCCTATCACATTCAAAAGAGTGCCGTTGTAAATACATCTCATGTGCAGCCTCCTCCTCTCTCTCACCACCAGTATTCTAGTCTCATCTATCATTATCACTCCCCTCGACCTCTGCAAAAGCCTCCTAAATGGTGCCCAAGCATCAAATCTGGCTTCCCTCCAATCCAATCTCTACACTATAGCCAGAGAGGAATCCTTTCAAATTCAAATCTAATTGTGCTGTGTGTTCCCCCCCTATGGAAAGCATAGAAGAGAAACCCTGTGCCAGCAGTGACATTTGATTTAGTGCTAGCGGTTTCTAAGCCTCATTTCCTGCCTGTTTCTGTCACCTGCTGGAGCTCCGTGATAAAGTTCAGTCCCATCACCCCCACCTCACAAGCATATGTACCCTCTCTCTGTCTCTTTCAAGTTTCATGCCAGGCAGGTGTATCTGAGAAAGTTCTTTATAAAACCCCTGCTCGTATTGCTACTCTTTCTTTTGGATCTGGACCTCTGGACACCAACCCCCCCCCCCCCCAATCTAGGAACTCTTCACCTGTTTGAGTTTTAAATCTTTCTTTGACCACACCAAAGAACTAATGTCTTGCATTTCAACATCTGAGCCTAACCTTGGGAGGGGCTTGCCCACGTCACCATGAAATTGCAACAATGCAGTCAACCCTCCCTCTTTAAATTCTTCCATTCCCTTTCCATTTGCTCTGAGCTTAAAGCCCACAGTCCTTAACTTGGTCTAAGGGCCCTGCATGGCCTGGCCTCACCTCACTGGGCTTCCTCCCTTGCTTCATAATATCATGCTCCCCACTACCTAAGAACACACATGCCTGCTGTACCCTCTGCCTGAAATGCTCTCCTCCCCATTGCCTGCTAGACTACTTAGCTTTCCCTAGTTATGAGTCTACAATGAAATCACTTTCTCCAAAAGGCCTTTCTGCACAGCTCACCCCCACCCAGCCTGCCTAACTAGGTCAGATGTACTTTTATGCATGGCACTAATTTCGGTGCAAACTTTATATTTATTCATGTAATCATTTGCTCTATCTCCTTCAGTGGATTATGATCATCATAATGGCAGGGGCTTTATCTGTTCTGCCTGCCATCATGTATGCATTAGCACCTCAGCTAAGGACTGGCTCATAGTAGGTGCTGTGATAAATAACTGTTGAATTTATCTGTGGAATGAATGAAGACCCTTGACAACATATTATACATAACAATACTATAATTAGGATAAACTAGGTTCTGCTGCTATAACCCCCTCCCCCCAAAAAAAAAACCACGCACATACACAGACACACACGCTCATAATTTCAGTGGCTTAAAACAAAAAAAGTTGTTTTCTCACTCACACTGCGTTTCCATTGTGCTTCAGAGATGTCCTCTTCTCTACCTCATCTTTTGGACTAACAGGATTGACGCCTGAACTATAGGTAAAGCCCCTCTACTCTAAATGATCAGTCAGCCTTGCTAGTAAGCCCTCACTTAATAACATTGTACTTAAGAACTCTACTTTTTTAACCCGTTTTTAATTGTGAAAAATAACACATCTACAAAAACAGGATACATTTCAAAGTACATTGTAACAAGTAATTATAGAACAGATATCAGCATTTAGCAAGGTTACAGTTCCATTATTTTGGGTTTTTCCTTCTAGCTGCTCTAAGTCACTAAAGACTAAAAGAAATATCAATATAATGATTCAGCAGTCATACTCATTTGTTAAGTCCTATATTTTCTGTTATGACTCCTCTTTCACCTTTGAGCTTTCTTCCAATCTTTAGGGGTATTTGGGCTATACCGATTATAACTTTTTCATGTTGGAAAGTGGTGTCAGTAATATGGGATAGGAGGATGGAACTAGTTGATACAGAACTCTGCTTTAAAAGAGACTGTTGGATTGGATTTCCAGCTCTGCCTCATCTAAGATGTTTGGCCTTGTACAAGTTATAACTTCTCTAAGCCTCAGTACTTCTATCTGTAAATAAGGATAATAACAGTACTGGCTGCCTCTTAGGAATGTCGTGGGAATCAGAAGGATCATGCATGTGAATACATCTGGCATAGTAAGCATTCCATATATGCTATTTACTGTCATCATGAGAGGCTTTCCTGTTTTGTATTATTTAAGTAAGAAACTGCCCTTGTCAGAAAACCTTGAACTGCTTAGAGCAGCAAGTAATAACAATTTCTCCTCAAATTTTGGTTTCTAAATATTTCCTCCCCAAGTCATTCTTGTCTTTGTTTTATCATTACACATTCTATATGTTAAATATTTTGCTTTTGTTTAATATATGCCCTTAATGTCCCTTTCACTATCATGATGTCAGTGTTACATGGAAAATTCTAAAGATTAGAGGTCCTGCCCCTTAAACTTGTTTATTTAAAATAACAGAATTATAAGACTGGATATGCCTACTGCTTTTGCAATGAAACTGAAGACCAGAAAGAAGTGACTTTCCCACTGCTATTGAGTGATAGACCTTGAAACTAAAACTCTGGGGGCTAAAACATGCCTAGTTATTAGCTTTTAGTGTGAAGTTAGGAATATATTTATAGATTTATAGATATTGTTGAAAATATCAGTGGTCACATATGTCCTTAAGCTAACTTATAGATAGAACAATACTTTGTATCTCAGTGCTTCTCAAACTTTAATGAATGAATTAGCCTGTTCAAAATGCAAGTTCTGGGGTGGGCCACGGTGGCTCAGCAGGCAGAGTTCTCGCCTGCCATGCCAGAGACCTGGGTTTGATTCCCAGTGCCGGCCCGTGCAAAAAAAAAATGCAGGTTCTGACTTAGTAAGTCTTTGATGAGCCTGGAATTCTGTATTTCCAACAAGTTCCCAGGTGATGCCGAGGCTGCTGGTCTTCAGATCAGTCTTTTGAGTAACAAGGATGTGGATGATTTTAGCAATGTAACTTTTGAGATTCTTTACTAGTATTTGTTTTATTTATGTCCATTTTCATATTCACTCAAATGCATTCTGGACAAAAGATTTTTTTTTAATACAAATGGGAAAAAGATCAAACGCCAACTTAGGAAGATTTGAATTGGACACATTTTAAACTTAAATGCCTCATTTCTCCTTATGTTGTGTATTACGAAATCATTTACAATGGCTTTATTTTCTGTCTCATTTCCATCAAATGGGAAAGTAGCGCTCCTTGAAAGTAGGGGGTGGAGGGGTTTCATCCTCCATAACACATTAAATCACTTCATCTTTGCTGAAAAGCCCCTCTTGTTTCCTGACCCATATGGTCTCAAGTTTCTAAATCATACCTGAGTCTGATAAGCTGTCATCATTTCATCTTTCTTACTCTCTCCTTGGGAACTCCCATCCTCTGCCACAAATTCAATCATTACTTTAGCCCTTTGGAATCACTCCTTGATCAGTATCTTTTTTCCTAAAAGCCTTTCTAAGTTTTAGTCTTGCATGCCCAATGGATTGGATATTTATGGCATGCCAGCCCTTTAAACTCAACATGTTGAAACTCAAGCTCCTCATACTGCTTATGTTCAGACTGCAATTCTTCTGCCAACACCCACCAGCTAAGTTTACTCCCTTTCTCAACACTTTGAATAACTCTGTTTCCTATAGAATAAATCCCTAACCACTACTTCTGGCACAGAAAACCCTCCTCTAACTTCAACCTTCTTTTCTACCCAGATCTTTCATTGCTTTAAAATATGTGGCTGAGTTAAGCTAGTTTTGAATCCTGCTCCATTTTTAGAACATGCATTGATATTAGCAGCCTTTGTATATATGTATTTTTTTTTTGCAGTGAATGCAAAGTCCTTCCATTCATCTTTGCTCATAAAGATACTACATATCTATCGAGGACTACATTAAATGTCACGTCCTTTGTGGTATATTTTCTGTTCCCCTATATGAAAGCAATTCCTTCCTTCTCTGCACTGCTATAATGCAAATTCTGCACTATGTAGATGGTACCTCATGCCGTGCTCCATATTGTAGATCAAAGTGTCTGCCATCCAGCTGTCCCCAAGTTCTCCAGCTTTCTGAGGTCTCTGGTTTCTTTAACATCTGAAGAAAAATGGCTCAAACCTCCATCCCTTGGAATGGGGAGATCTGATACCTCTTTCCTCCCTTTCAAGGGTTACTTTTCTCTGCAACATTTGTTGAAAGGGAGAACTGCTCATATCTGTTCTGGGAAAATTCTCTCTGCAATCCTCTTTTCCCACTTACCTGCCTTCTGCCAGCTGCTTTAACTTGGCCTTGGCACTTGGCTTTCTCTCTGCTGGCCACTCTCTGGAACTGCAGGATTCCAGCTCTTTTTCCATTGTTCTTCAAAGCATACTAACAGAAGGTATTGTCAGTTATAGGTTTTACTGAAAGTTTTGTGGTAACAGAAGCTAATTACAGCACAAGCAAGAACTAACTGGAATTGAATCAGGTTTCTCAGATGCTTTTCAGATCCCCCCCACATAGGGAATTTCTTCCTGACCAAGTAGACTCTTCTACGATATCTTCTACCAGGGTCATAACCCTCACAAAATGCCAGAGTTCAATCCTGTTTACTTCTTTAGGCATAATATTTTACATTTTCTGTTGTCATCTAAACCTTGCCTGTCTAGATTATATGTAAAAAGGCTCACTTTCCATAATCAAATAGCTTTTTGAGTGTTTTCCTAAGCATCATAGCAGTTCTGTCCCCCAAAGGAACTCTGCAATCCAGAAGTTGCCTTAAGTCACCCAGCTCGTAGTGCAACGAATTTTCATAACCACAACAGTGTGAGACAAGCATGATTATTATCTGCTTATTTTTAAACATGAATCATTTTTTTCCACCTAGGTTGAAAGCATATTTAGAGAATATAGCTCCAAACATTTTATCCATAGCAATGTGGAAAACACAAAGAGTTCAGATTATTCCACTATGTATAAGTTATATGACTTTGAGTAAGTTGTTTTCCGTGGGAATCCTCTGTTTCCTGACTTACAAAATGAGTATAATATTTACCTCATATAAATGTGTGGTTTTAGATGATTTCTATAAAAGCATTTAGTAAGGGTGCTGGCACCCAGTAGGAGCCCTACTCTCAGTGTAAATGTAGAACCTTTACTGAATGCAAAAGATTATTCCGAGGAGGTTTATGAAACTTTGAATAGGATGCAATGGTTATTTTATTGCTGAATCCCAAAAGCTATTTGAAAGTATGATTTTCTTTTATCTGCAGCACCATGTTTACCCTGGAGACAGTTCCACAGTGTTCTCTTCTACCCTTAATGGAAGAGATAGGAAGTCACGACTTTCAAACTTTGAGTGTTAAAAGTAAATGACACATTAGTTTAGAGACATATCGGTAATTATGGAAGTGTCTTCTCAGATTGTAATGTTTTCCTCTGCCTTACTGATAGCAATCAAAACCACTGAATTAGCCTGAACAGGGTCAGGACTTTAGATGGGAAGAAAATCATTTGAATTTGAGACATTGTGTGCATAGTACGAGATGTTCCACCTACAAATTTTCTGAATCCTGTTTAAGAGCAACTGGTTCTGGGAACCTGATACCTACCTCCAAGCTGCCGAGTCTCTTAAAATTTGGGCAGGGCTCGAGAACCCAAAGCTGTCCTCCAAAGAAAGAAGTCCTGTAGTTTCTAGAGGGGTTAGCCACTTGCTTGGAATGAGAGATAAGTAGTGGAAAGGGGGATGTAGAAATCTCCACTGTGTCCTGAAATTACCCAGAACCCTCCTGGGGGAAATGTTGGCTAGGGGTTTCCCAATTCTGTTGGCTAATCTTTCCAGCTAAAATGCTTTTCCTTCCATGGATGAAACTTCTTCCTGTCTTTCAAAGTCTAGTGTAGAAACTTCTTACCTTTAACCTTCCCAGATTCTCCCAAGTGGGCATAAACCACCATTTCCTCCTCTGTGTTCCTAGAGCATAAAAATGAGAACACTTATCACAGTATTTGGCTATTGGTGATGGCAAGGAGGGCTTTGTATAGTGTAGTGGTTTAAAGTGCAAGCTCAAAAGTTGAATTGCCTCTCAGAAACTGTTTGACTTTGGGCAGGTTACTTAACCCTACACTGCCTCAGTTTCTTCATCTCTAAAGTGGGCATATAAAGAGTAGTTACTTCATAATTTGTTGTTAGGGTTAAATGTAATGATGCATATGAAGGTATTAAACAGTGCCTTCACTGAGTACATTGTCAGTAAATGTTAGCTCCCACTATTATTCCTAATAGATTCCCTCTGCCTTGCTAGGTGGAAAGTGACCACAGCATGTTTATTTCTTTATTTGTATAGTAGGTGCTCAATAAATTAATTATCTGTTGAGTTGAACTGCATTTTGATAGGAGACAGCTTTGACTTTAAAAATCCTGTTTTCTTCTATTTATATTGTCTTGAGAAGTCATAATGGCTATGCTTTTAATCCTTAAATTACCTGAATGTGGACAGTTTCAAAAAGTAAAATAGCTTTTCATATTTGCTACAATTTAAAATGTGCAGCAAGATCAGAAAAGCATGTAAACGAAGTTAAATGACATACAGAAATCTCTTTTTTATTTCACACTTTTTGCAAAACTAAATAAGGCTAAATAAACATTAATTTTTAGAAACTTATGAAGGAAAGGTCATAAGAACAATTTAAACTTTGAAATGTACAAAGTTTTCCTTGCACAAGCATGTTGATAGGCAAAATGTTTTGCATAATTCTCTGTTCTTGAAAAGTATTTCAGTGATTAAAATTCATATTTCCATATTTCCATAAGAATGCCTAATTTGTACATGGCAAAATGAATATGAAACATTCCATCTCACTGCAATTTTTCTTTTCCTCTGAAAGTCTTTAAAAAGGAAGAATATTAAGAATCCCTGATATATTAGAAATCCTCACATTTGTTATTGCAATCACTTTGATCCTGTATATATACGTATTTAAATTTACCACTTTAAATGAAAGTTTGTTTAACCATACTGCTGCCAATCATTGTTCAGAACTATCGTTTCTTTCACTGACACTCAATAAAATCTATGCTTCTCTCTCTGAATGCTCTGCCATACACCATCCTCTCCTTGAGCCATTATAGACCTTCTCTGCCTGTTTTTTTCTCCCCTTTCCCCACAACAGACACCACCAGAAGAGCTCAGACTCCAGTTGGCTGGAGTACAGTTGGCTGTACTCTGATTGATGGTGTGCTAAGCATGAAGGCTTCATTTGCATGAAGCCAACATTTTCCAGCAATAACCGCATCACTCAAACTTACATTCTGACTTCCATGCAGAGGTTGCTACAGCTGCCCTATTCATTGACTTTGGCAAGAAGCATTTTCCCAGGAAAGAGTTGCTCAATCCTAGGGTGGCCACTTCTGCAAGTCTGGTTTGGCTTGAGGGGTAATTAATCCTAGATTCAGGTCCACTAATAGGTCATCAAAATACAATATTAGAGAAATCATCTCACAAGATGATGGAAATATATGGGTATAGGCAGCAGGTCATTGAAGAAAACATTCCCACATAACTACAAGTGCCCACGTACTTGCTTAAATTCGTTCACATTTTCATACTATTAAAATAACATTTGGGGGAAATGGCAAAACAGAGTACATAATGTCTAGTTTTTTTGGATTTTAGAGAATGAGAAGCAAACCAATTTTGAATAAAGAAAAACTTGTAGATTCAATCACTTTCAACTTTTTAAAAGTTTTGTACCAAGGGCTATTTTAAAAAATAGAATCAAGATGGAGTTGGGTGTAAAGGTAGTGTGTTTTGGCATGCAAAGGAATTGGCCTAGTAAAAAAAAAAAAAAGGAAGTTAAGTATAAATGGGTATTCCTCTAGATAGAAAAGAATAGAGAGTTCCTCGGGGATTGCTAAAACCAATTTTATAAATTATCTGAGGAAAGAGAAGCTGCAGTAAGATGTCTATAATATTATGCTTTTCTAGGCTATAATAAGCTTAGCTGATAGAAATAAGATATGGTAAGAGTTTTTAAAAGAGATTAATGTTCAGGTGAGCACAAGAAAAATTAATGCATTTTGAGATTGTAATAAGTCAGAATTATAAATGGTGATCTTTAAGCTCATCTATAGTTTCATGACCCAGAAAAGGAACTATTTCAGGTGTTTTATTGTAGCTAAAATGTTAATGTCCACAAATTAACTGACTTCTCCCTGCTCCCATTTGAAGATGGTGCCTGGAAAAAATGAGCAGGAATATTTGATCTAATATAGAAAGAATGGAGCATTTGGGGCTTTCAAAAGTTATAAGGAAAGATAAAGAGACAGAAAAAGATAAAAGATAGTTCCAGTAGTAGAACAGGAGCATCGTTGCCCAGTTAGGCCCAGTATCAACTCCTTATTTTTTTCTGTTTCATCCTTTTGCAAGACAAAATAGAGGAGGCCCAACAAAATAGAGGAGGGTGGAGAAAGTAACCAATAGACTGCTGTTTGCTTCCTTTATCCCTTCCTATCATTTCAAAACTCAAAACTTGTGAACCTCCTTTTCCATCAAATCCTTGTGCATCTGAAGAATGGTTCTTAGAGAAGGATTTCATATCTGTCTATTAATTTTAATATCTGGCCTTGGTGTTTATTTACTAAGTCCCCTGAGTGAACTTCTGGGCCAGCTCAGGACCTAGAGAAGCTCAGGAAATCCAGCCCTGAGGCTTCCACACATTTACTGTGGTCAAAGTCCATACTCATTTTGCAACCATATTCACTTAACCAGTGCTCAAATCATGCCAGCTCATGGCTTTCTTGTCACCTGATTCAAATCCACTGAGCATTACTCAGTCTGAAAATTTATTTTTATACCAAGCACATAAACAAAGTGAAATACAATTTGAGAAATCAGCTTGTAATGTTTACAATTAAATTCATTAATCAAGGCAGTTTATAGAATTCCACATGCCAACTGTAAAGTTCATAAATATTCAAGCAGTATGAACAACTAGACTATAGCATTGCTTAGCAATAAATATTTCATCTTTGTGGCTATATTTCTTCATGAAAGATGTAGAGCATTCCTATCCAGTGACTTGCTTTGAAATGTTTCAACTATGCATATCATCAAAATGAACTTTTGTTTCGTGACATTTCTATTTCCATATGTTCTGCCTTTATCTACCTCTCCAAATATACCTACCTTGATACCAGTTAGCACCTGCACATGAATTCAGGAAGCAGCACTCAAATCAAACCAAGTCAGGCTGTCATTAAAGGGGGAAAATAAAGTTCCAAGATTTCTTATTAAAAACATGGGCAATATGCTTTGTTGATGTTCTCATTCATTTGTGCCTTCTTAAAGTATGATTCTTTATCATTTCTTTGGTATATACAAGTATAATCATACTAGCAATTTCATACTACACTGCAATTGGCTTAGCCTTTTGCTGGCTGACATTCTAGCATAAGAATTTCATTGAACAGGATAGTATTTACCATGTTCACATTATATGAGTTAGTTTCTCTTACCTGACTTGGGAGCAGAGAAAAGGGAAGATAAAGGATGCCCATGCAGTTATCCCAGGCTTTGCCTTTGAAGGAACAGTTGAAATGGGTTGTGGTAGTTAGATTCAGTTGTCACCTTGGCCAGGTGAAGGCACCTAGTTTTGTTGTTGTGGACATGAGCCAATGGTACGTGAACCTCATCTGTTGCCAATTACATCTGCAGTCAGCTAGGAGGCATGTCTGCTGCAATGAATGATGTTTGACTTAATTGGCTGGTGCTTAAATGAGAGAGCTCAACATAGCACAGCCCAAGCAGCTCAGCGTACCTCTTTTCAGCACTCGCAGCTCAGCCCAGGCCTTTGGAGATGCAGAAAGTAATTAGCCTGGGGAAAGACATTGGAACCCAGAGGCCTGGAGAGAAGGCCAGCAGAGATTGCTTTGTACCTTCCCACGTAAGAAAGAACCTCTGTCAAAAGTTAGCTGCCTTTCCTCTGAAGAACTGACTAAATAAATCCCCTTTTATTAAAAGCCAATCCATCTCTGGTGTGTTGCATTCTGGCAGCTAGCAAACTAGAACATGTCTTGAAAGATGCTTAAAGAGATCAAAGAGAGAAATAAAATAGAGAGGTTAGGAATGTAGAGGAAAAATGTGTTACAGGCAGAGAATGGAGAGGAGGTTTCTTATTACCTGCTCCCTCGCCTGTACGTTTCGTACATGGTTGCATGTCTGCCTTCCAACTTGATGGTCACTTCTTTGAAGGCAGTGTCCATAGCTTTTCCTTTTGCCTCCTTACAGTCTGGGCTCTTGTATTCCTATTCCAAAAGCTCTTTCACCTTCAGTGAATATTTCTAATGATTGACTGTTTCACAATGCAGCTTGGTCCACTGTTAGAATATACTCATTATTATGTGGTCTTTCTTTAAGTCCCCTTCATCTGTAATGTCCAGCAATTGGTCCTAGTTCTCCTCTCTGGAAGAACAGCAGGTCTCTCTACTCCATCTTCCCTCTAAGTGCCTCAATTATGAAAAAGAACAGCTATAATTCTTGTTCCTGTAATTTTCTTCTTCAAACTATCTTAGTTTCTTGGCTGCAGTCACAAATACCAAAAAAAAAAAAAAAAATAGGTTGGCTTAAATGATGGGAATTTATTCACTCACGGTTTTGAGCTAGAAGTTGGAAATTGAGACATCAGCAAGGCAATATTTTCTTCCTAAAGACTGTGATGTTCTGGGGCTGACTGCCAGCTTTTTTTAGTCCTTGTTTTTTCCGTCACATGGCAGTTCACATGACATCTTTGCCTTTTTTCTTCTGGATTCCACTTACTTTCAGCTTCTGGCTTCTTGTGTCTTTCTCTATTTCTGAATTTCATTGTGCTTATAAAGGACTCCAGTAATCCAGATTAAAGCTCAATCTCATTCATTTGACCACACTTTAACTAAAATTAACATTTTCAAGAAGTCCTATTTACATTGGGTTCACACCCACAGGAATGGGATTAAGATTAAGAACATGTTTTGTTTTGTTTTTTTTCAACATATCGCACTAACCATCCTTAATTTCTTCATCCTTTCTCTATTCCCCCCTTCTTTCTCCCTTTCATTCATCCACCAAGCATTCATTCAACACATTCATTTGAAGCCAGCAAACAGTAGTTGGGCTTAGTTTTTTATTATCCTTCCAATTTTTGGCTTTTGATCTCTGGACTATGGTTTTCAAACATTAAATATAAATAAGAAATAAACATGATATTCCAGATATGATCTGACCAAGCATTGATTACAATTAAGCTGCCATTTTTTTGCAATTTGTGTTCTTCTCCTTGAATGCCACCCAACATAGCTTAACTATTTTACAGTTGTAGTACACTGTAATTTATATTACTTGATGATCAACTTTTATTTTCCATGAAACTCCTAATGGCCAAACGTTTCACATTGTAATTTTTCATCTGCCTTTTTATTAAATGTAGAGCTTTACAATCATGCATGTTGCATTTCTATTTTTCCTTGGTTCTTCTACTCAATTCTTCAAGATAATTTTGACCTAAAATATTTGTGGTTCTGTTACCCACAAAGCTGATAAACCAGACTTCCTTATCTTCACCTGGGTCATTGATGAAAATATAGAATCAGAATCTTAGATTTCCTTTGAATCATATTTCTAGATTGATCCCAAGCTGTTAATCAATACTATCTGAGTATAGTTATTTGACTAGCAACCAGCAATTAATCTGCCCAAGAATACTATCCTCCACATCATATTTTATGACTTTATTTACAAGGATGCTGTAGAAAGCTGTTAGAATCATATTTAAATCAATACATCCTATAGCTTCCTTGGAGCTACAACTCTGTCAAGAAAGGGATTGAGGTTAGTTGAACATGACTTATTTTCAGTGAGCCCATGCTATCTTCAGCATTTATTCTTTGAAATACTATCAGTGGTATGGTTAATAATCAATGTTTCTCTTCTAGGCATCAATATCGTATACCTGGGAATGTAGTCCCCAGAGCTACAAAGCTATCCCATCTTCTTTTGTTGACATTTTCAATAACTTCAACTTTTGAGTTTTCAAAGTTGTGCCTTATGTTTAATGAGAATGAACACCACTGTTAGTATTATGTGAATGATCATCATGGCTGTCTTCCCTTATAAAAAAACAAGTTCAATTTCATATTTTTGAAAAATACATTAATATTGTGCCTCAGTTATTTAGAACATGGGGAAATGTTTTGAGATTTTTACACATGAAGAATGTCATTAATAATCTATAATCTACTGAAAAATATAAGATATTTGGACTGTGGCCTTGGGAGAGTTTTCTCTAGGAGAGAATATATGGTAAATGTTTGAAATTATGATCTTTAGTATAAAAATCACTAAAAACATGTTAACTACTCAATGCTTAAACTGCTCTCGTCCGTATTGCCACTCATTTTTCAGCAGTGTAGTAGACTTCAATGATTTCACTTCAAAACACCCACAAATACATGCCACGGGAAGCTCAGTGGGATGGTACACTATGCGTTTTATGTTTGCAATGAAAAAATTCAGAAAGTGCATTTCTATGCAACTTATTAAACTTAATGTTCCTGAGGGTTTGGATTTTTTATTAATAGTGATAACATATCCATGAAAGAAAATATAGTAGGACATCCTTTTATTGCAAACTCAACACAAGTGAATTCAGGTATATGTGATGGGCAATTGAAAAAAAAAGAGAGAGAAAATTAAAATTAAAAAAATTATTTCTATAATTAATTGTCTTTACTTACAGTTATTAGAGTGCTTATTTGCCTTATATATAAAAAAATTTGTGCTTGGTATGTACGTAGAAGAAATACTTAATAATGAGTTTCACTATTACACATGATTTTCAATGTACACAAAGGGTCTTGAAACGTATTGGTCACATAAAACGAGCTCCTACTGTATACCTTTTTGTTGGAAGATTAAAGTAAGCCCTTATTGAAAATTCAGCTTTGTTATTTCTCTCAAAAATCTAGTAAAATTTGTAATTTTATTAGAAGTATTTGAAGATGTAGCTAGACAGAATTAAAATACTCTTTAAAATTTGTATATATTTTCTGTAGGTATTCATATTTTCCAGTTTATCCATGTCTCCTTTGGAAAATCAGTCTTTTCCTTGTCCATCACCATTTCCTTATCATTTGAGCTTTTTTTTTTTCCCTTGGGTTTTCCAGTGTGGCTTTGCTGTCACTCTTTGAAGATTTAGTGTTTAGTAATAAAAATCACTTCTCAAGATGTCCATTAAGTATATTAATCACATTAAACTGGATATATTAGTAACCCAAGTAATGATAAATTTTCAATTAATGCATTTGATATTCTCCCCACTTTGAAATGCTGATATATATGAAAGAGAATATTAATAGCACATAGTATTTATGTGGGTTTTTTTTAATGAACCAGGTACTCTTAGAACTTTGCTTTCATTACTGTTTAATATTTACGCCAAACCTATGAAGATTTTATTTCTTTCTTCACAGATGCCGGAACTGAAACTCAGAGAGCTTTAGTAACTTGCAAAAGTCCATAGCTTACAAACGTGGAGGCAGGATTTAAGCCTGGGTAATCGGGTTCCAAGGTGTGTGCCTTCACTGCTGCTCCATAATGAAAACTATCTTCCAAGTCACTCTCCATGTTATGGGTTTCCATCCTAAAGCCAGGAGGCAAAAACTGCTCCCCAGATCAGCTGAAGAAGGATTCAAATATACTATTCCCTACAAATGTCAAATGCTTCAATAGAGCACATTTGCATTGAATGAAAAATGTAGTTTCAACACTGCAGCATTTCCATGGGATGATAGAATAATATATAGGAATGGAAATAGAGATAATGATATAAATATAGTGACTTTACATTTAAGAGTGGGCTTGGGAAATGGCAGACCTAGGAACCGCAAATCTTTTATAATTAGCTTATCCTTTGCTATGAGGTATTGTCTAGTACCATATAGGGTTATATGGAGTAAGATATTGAAGCTGATCACATGGTTATATCTGGATGAGAACAGAGCCAAAACAGCCATGTTTGTCCATGAGCTCATTGATGCCCAAGCATAGGTTGTTGTCAATTATATAATATTAGGATTTCCCCCAAATTTTATTTATGGTTTCAGTGTCTGTGTTTAATATTTAAATGACAAAAGTTCATTTTATATCATTGCAATTCAGTTATTTTAATCTTTTGTTGTCAGAGAATGTTGATTAACATTTACCATGTTCATTGAAAATTTGATATAAAATATGCCTTATTTAATAATGAGAGAAAACTTCTGCTCTATCACTCAACAAGCCAACACATTTCACATTTACAAATTGATTTTTGCCAGATTATTACCTGCATGTTTGTGAGGGCTAAGTGTATGTGTGCGTGTATGTGTAAAGGCATTTTGAAAACTAAATATTGCTCCCGAATACCCATTAAATGCCTACTCTGTGCCAGGCAATTGAGCTGAGGACAGAATAAAAATAAGGGTCTCTTCCTCAAGAAGCCAGAGACAGGAGGGTACATGGGTGGTTCGGTGGTAGAATGCTCACCTTACATGCGGGAGACCCGGGTTCAAATCCTGGCACCACCACTCCCTCCCCCCTAGATCCCCGCCCCCCCAAAAAAGAAGACAGAGACAGGGCAATAAATGCTTGATACCAGGTCCAATGATGTGTAAGGACGAAAAGTTTCTAAAACAGCCTGAGCAAGAAAGAATAATGTCACCTATGGCTTTCAGAGGATGTGAGTCTGACCTGAATTTCAGAACGAGTAGTAGTAACTAGATGATGAAGGACATTTGTGAATAAAGTACAGATATGGTTAGTCCAATTTGTTTAATAATCAGGGTGTGGCACACTTAATGAAATAATAAGCATTCTAGAAAGTTTGTGCAGATTGTATAGTGTAGATTTTAATTGGTCCCTAGGAAAGACTAGGATTAAAGTAGGAAGGTGAGACTCGAGTAATGTATTCCTGCTCCAGGCTCAAGGATATTTCTACAGACTTGCTTTGTAGACAGGCTGGAACTCTTAGATTGACATTGGCAATTAGCTATTTCATGGATATTAACTGAGGAGCCTATTTACCTTACCAACCAGCTTAGGAATAGTTTGCTGAGTCTATCCAGTTTGAACAATTATGAAGCAAGACTTTTTAATTTGAATTTAACGAGTTTTTTCTAAAAAATGTTTGTCTTTTTTTACTAAATTCAACAGTTTCCCCCACTCCCACCCCCAAAAGGGCCAGCCTGCTTATGTTTATATGCCTCTATGCATATATGTCTATTTATTTGGGTCTGTTTGTGGCATTCTTGTCAGAACAATTTCACTTCCTCAAATATTCTATTTATTAGTTTTCTATTGCTATATAAAGCTTTCCACAAACTTAGCTTAAACTAGCCCACCTTGAATAACTGACAGCTTCTGTGGGTCAGAAGTCTGGGCACCTCTCAGCTGGGCCCCTCTGCAAGGCTGCACTTTAAGATGTGGGCCAGGGCCAAGTTCTCATCTGGAGGTTCAACTGGGCCCCCTTCCAAGTTCGGGTTATTGGCAGGATTCATTTCCTCACAGCTGTAAGTGGGTCCTTCCTTTGTGCTGGTTGGAGATCCCTGTCAGCTACCAGAGGTCATTCTCAGTTCCTCGATCTGACCCTTTCCACAGACCTTTTACAAGGTGGTAGCTTGCTTCTTCAAAGCCAGCAAAGGAGGAAGACAGTGAGTCTGCAAGTGTGACTGAGCCTTATATAAAATAACGCAAGCATGGGCGTGCCATCCCATCCCGTTTGTCATATTCTGTATGTTAGAAGCAAGTCACAGGCTCCACCCATGCCCAAGAGGACAGAATTAAACAAAGCTGTGACTAGGTGAGGTTGGATCATGAGGCCCACCTAAAGGTCTGCCCACTCCACTCCAGAAAAGAAAATCTATTCATATCTTAGGCATCATCTTGAAAGGTTTCCAGGCAGTAATCAACTTTTTATAATCAGTTGTTTGAATGGTATTTAATTGCTGCACAAAAAGGTGCCTCTTTAAAAAGATATATTTGTGTGTGTGTATAGATGTGTTTACACATGCACACATATAAAAATAGAGATGAAGTATGCCTATAATTTGCTTGACTATAAAGCTTTTTTCTAACATTATCTCCCATACCATGTTGGATAATCATTTCATTTCAAATGATGATTATGTATTTTTATCAGTATTAAATATGATGCTGTTTTTCCTAAATATATAACCAAATTTTCTCCTTTTTATGCCTAGGACAGATTATATATATATGTACATTATAAAATAGTAGGTAATTAGGTTTACATTTTTGCAAGTGACTAAATTTAGAAGACTGGTTAACATTTTGATTTTCTACATAAGCCTATTTTAATCACATTAAGTATTC